>JAANSK020302821.1:0-19468 GCA_011763485.2 Isoetes engelmannii
GCTTGCCACCAGATTTGTGCCATAGATTAGCTCAAATAGGGTTTTCCAGCCATTCAGATGGTGCATTGCGTCTAAGGAGCGCAGACCTGTGCCATGGCAAAGGTCCTGCCATAAGATTGGGTCTTTCGGCCATGATCTGCAGACTAGGGCACATGAAGATGAGAATGCAAGGCCGGGACGCTGTTGCTGAGCAGCATTTTTTTGTTTCAGAATGCAGGGCAGGCACGCTGTTGCTGAACTTATAGGATATGGAGGGAGGATTGAGAGGTTGAGCAGAGCAGAGCATAGAGCATCTGGGCGCAATACGAAACCCCAAAAGCGACGCCGCTCTTGCAAGGGGCAGAGGAATTCTCTGATATAATTTTAGACAAATTATACAGTAATTTTGGCCTCCCGTGTATTACGTACCCGAAACGAGGTCATTCTGCGAGAGAAGGGCAGTACTACAAAGGTATCACCAAAACAAAAAAACAAAAGTATTTTCAGCCCCAATGAAGTGGCGCATCTCATTAATTCGTTAAGAGAAACATTGTCACGTGGCACAGCATGAGTGGCTCACGCGGCAGAACTTGGCTTAACCTGCATTTATGTTTATCAGTGAGTATGCAAAAATGTCGGACTTATGGACCGTAAAAGCCACTTACGTGGCATTCAGCCCCCTAAGCCAATCTCGCACTGCCACGTGGCTTACATTCTTTTTCAGAATGTTGTTTAAAAAAGAGTGCTAAACATTTAGATGACATTCTGGATTTTACCTGCATTTATGTTTATCAGTGAGTATGCAAAAATGTCGGACTTATGGACCAGAAACGGGATGCATCTGTATGCTGATCACTGCATCTAACCAAAAGGCATACACCCTCTCGCGCATACAAGATCGCACCAAGCAAAAAAAATACTGGTGCATGTTTCACACTTGCCTACAATTAGCAGACAAGAGACTGTTTCTAGAATTAATATAGACATCGGATTATATCTTGACATATTCCCTTTTTTGGGCACTGGCAAACGTGATTCACTTACAAATTTTACACGAGCATACATTTGCTCTCGGGGAAGAAACATTTATACAAAACTGGTACTTCAATCCTGAATGAACGCCTCCTTTTGCCATTGATCTAACTCGTTGTACAACATGCTGTAACATGTCACAGATAGAAAATACAAAGGTTATCCAATGTATAAAAGATCATTAAAATGGCAGCAAATAAATACCTCAAGCGATGGCAATATCCCAATGCAATTGTTACCGGACGTCCCGTAAAAAAAATGTAAAACTCATATAGAACTGCAAGAAAAAAAACCTTGACAGGCTGTACAAAAATATCGACAGCGCAAAATAAGGCCAGTCATTGAACATTTGACCATGCCTCAAGAATAATAATCCAGTGTAAAATAGTTTCTCATATTTTGACAATTGCAGGTGTATGACCCTACCACCCTTCTAACCATTGTGGGATGTCCTCTTCTAAGCTTTTAAAGCCGATATCTGTAGAAGGACGTTCAGGGCCTGAGTGCCTCAATCGAAGTGTCCATTCCAATCGAGTTGAAATTTCTGTTGGTACTTCCAGATGACATTGTTGTAGCGCATCCCAATTTAAATTTGCAAACCAAGGATGGCTTTTGATATCTCCAACACCATTGGTCCCAAGTCTTTCGCTTGCATCTACTGTAAGCAACTGAAAGCAAGCAATTGTCAGATATCTGGTTCATGCTGTAAATTGGACCACTCAGATGCACCTTATCTATCAGGTCCATGGCATCTGTTTCAAGGTTGGGAGGCAATGCAAGCTGCCTTTTTGCAATCTTAGCATATACATCAAGCTCACTTTCCCTCCACGATCCAAAAGGTAGCTCATTCTGTAACATATAATAGAGAAGCACCCCTGTTGCCCACCTGGAAATTTGACTTGCGTAAGAGTCCATCACAAAACTCAAAATCAACATGTCAAAGAATGCACAACCTATATTGATGGTGGAATAGCAGGGAAAATGTTTGAAAGCGGGTTTTTAAAGGCACAATTTAAGAGGCCCTGATACTTAACCACAATTTCAGAGAATGCAGCGGACATTTGCCACCCTCAATACATCTCTCTACACCGGGATTGTTAAACTAGCCTGCATGGATATCCATAAAGATAGTGCCAATAAATGTTCTATAATGCAAGGGATAAAAAACATAACGTAGGAAAAACATGCCCATATAGCTCTCAGAATGCAAATAATTTGTCTCAATGGGAGCAAACTCTCAGCCACCCTACGGGGCATTTGTGTATGGAACAATAACACCATTTGGTTTCAGTCCTTAAGAAGACAACAATGGCTTAGCCCGAAAGAGAAGTGTCGAGCAAAGGATATTGTGTATCTTCTTTATCTAGCTGAGTGCCAGATAATTCCTAGGCTCTATATAACAGCGGAAGGAGGAGGCAGGAGGTGATTGTGAGCCTACCATTACATTTTGTAGATAAGCAAGCCCCGTAACTGTACTTAATAAGCCAAGACAAAACAAGCCAGTCTTTAGACTTTTACCAATCAGCCGGAAATCCATGTCCTTGGCCTGTTATTATTTCTGGCGCCAGAAAATCAGCCATGCCACATATTGTGAATGTCCGTCCATTAGAAATATGTTTTGCGAAGCGAAAATCTATCAGCTGCAAAAATGGTGCACTAAAACCCGTAAGTTGAGTATATTATAGATTTGAACAAAGCTCTTAAACTTATTTCTATCCTTCTAAAATCAGTCAACATTTTATATAATAATAATCATGGCCCCAGAGATGGATTAGCACTTCCACATAAAGCTGACTACAAAGCACGTACATAATCCAAATTGATAAATGGCAAGATCGTATAACAAATAGCAAATATACTAGATTCTAACAAAAAACACAGCTGGCATATACCGGATCCGCTGGCATGGCAGATTCTGCTCACAAACCATTTTTATGCTAACTAATACGCCATTTCAAGTGACAACATCCATTTGCCTGATACCCTGTCTTAACCAACGATTATTTTGATGTCTTCCCCCAAGCTGCAGGGGATGCATCCTGTCTGCCAACTGGGTCTGGAGTACAGCAAACAAGTTCGGGTACATGGTTTACAGATAACTACTTGACCTGATAAGCCATATTAGAAGTATCAGGTCATAGCTCGGCATGTTATCATCCATAACATCTTTGATCATCCTGACATTTTTGTTATAACAAATCTTGATGAACACACAGATTGTACTATTCTTGTTCCATGATCACATCATGCTTCTTAATGTAGCCTGAAGGAAAAGGATTACGTGATGTCACGGTGGTAGAAACATTTGCCAGTTCACACAGCTTCAAATATTGATGCTGTCAGAAGCAAACTTTGAAGTGTCCAACCTCCGCTGTTTCCTCAAGTATTAAGAACATTATTTTCTCGGACCTTCAAGCTGTTCCACAAAGTAGGCTTTCCAGTGCACTGCTTCCACCATTTCAATATCATTTCTTTCAGCTCCCATATGACACAATGTCAGCAGAATTTAGAGTCAAACCTCTGTTGTTTCTCAAACAGTATACTTGATGGACTGAAGCCCACCAATTCAATGCCATCTCTTTGATAACTTTGGGTGGAAATGTAAATATGGTTGTTTGGCATGATTTAGATATACGTAGCACACAAATGAACCACCCTAACAAGCCATATACAAAAATACGTGGAAAGCATTTCCTTACTAGACGAAATACCAATCTCTCACATAAGCTGATTATATTGGGGCATTCAGGACCCCTCACGTTGGTTAGAGATCAAAAGGCATTGTACAAAATGCAATCTACTTCCTCTTATATAAAGGGAAGGTTGGACCCATTAGCTACCCAAAAACTCTGGTCCATTGATCTAAGGATCAGACCTGGAAAGCTCTCATACACATTGTATTTTTCCAAGATATCAATAATCTCTAGCAATATCCTTCTTCATTGAAGCATGGTCCAATGTATCTAAAAATAACCTCCATATCCCATTCTGTATCACTGATCAAAGTGGTTGTTCTTTGAATGGTACATAACAATATGCAAGAACTCGAGGAAACAATGCTGACAGTGAAACTAATATATGCTTTTCCCAGTTTTGAAGTCATGAGAACAAATTGATGCAGTATTTATATACAGCTACATGAAACTTGCAAGATTATATTTATTACACAAATGACTGAGTGCAAAGGCAGAATATCTATACATGACAACAGGAACAACAGCATGGTGCTCTACACTAAGTCTGGTACCTCAACAGTTAAAAACAAATTACCTGTGGATATCCCCTCTTATCAAGCACTAAAACATCAGGTGAAATGCCACGATAAATCACGCCATCCTATAAAGAATTAGAAAGAGAATTAAGACTGGAACACTCGAAAGGAGGATAAATCTCTTAAATGGAAGGAACAGCGATAACTCACCTTGTGTAAGACGTCCAGTGCCAGGATGACTGATGCCAATATAAACCGAGCTGATATCTCATTCAATGGGGTCCGGAGAATTAGACTTAAAGGCCCTGCTATGCAGGTATTCAAAAGCATGCCAGCATGATTCTCATTTACAAATGTCCCAAGGACTTGTGGTACATAAGCAGACAAGCTTAGGCCCTGAATAATTGACTTTTCACGTAAAACTTGATTCTCACGACCAAGAGCCTTAACTTGACTTAAGGAATATTGTTTCATGCTTGCAATCTGTCCTGTTTATACAGTGCAAGAAATTATTTACTACAAAGGAGCGCTACATGACACATTTTATAATGCATATCTTCATAGAAGATAGTGCTAACATTAATGAGCGACCAAATAGAATGAGAAGAAAAGGAGATAAATCGATAGAAAACGGAGCGAATTATAGCCCTTTATCCCTAGCTTGGCTTTGCCATTAAGTTCATTAAAGAGTAACTGTTCCACTTAATTTCTACCATTATCACGATGGGAATGCCTGTTGGGCGTGGGATAATACCTTGAAGTTGCAGAATGGACCTAGTGCTTAACATTTAGATTGCATATATTACAAGAATAAACAGATTTGGCCCTTGGCAACTTTGGGGATTGTGAAGTGCTAGAACAGGCCGTCAATTGAGAACTGGCATTTCAGTGTCTTGGTTGAAAATATTTCTTAGCACCATTCCTGAATGTAGACTATTTTTTGCTGCTCCACTAGGTTTGAATATTTTATGTGAATTGAGTGACAACCAGCTCAATAGCCCAATTACGTAGAACATCTTAGCCCTAGTATCCTCTTTGTCTAACCCTTTTGATTAAGTCTGTGGCTAGTCTGTATAGCATAAATTTGGCAGAATGATAATGGCATATCAGCCTTAAAGATGCCTGGTTAGCAGTATCTGCCACCTCGGTATCTGTGGAGTGATATGTGAGTTAAATTTTGGATACTCTCCAAGTCAGTAGTTCCACATCATCATGTGTCATTAATATTCCTGACAGTTCTTGTGCCATGTATGTCGTCACATGTGCCATGTCAGCATAGATCCAATAACTGCCTAACTGAAAACAAAGAATCTGATCTGCTTGTTGTGGGATAGTCCAGTCCAACTATCAACTCTTTGTACGAGCATCCAATGCAGAATTTTCCTCCCAACTTATAAGCCCAATACCTTATTCCAAGTTCCAAGGTGTGGGGTGGTTTTTGCATTATTCATGTTAAATTTTCCCGGCTACTTTCTTTATGACATACTTCTTTCAACAGATAAATATATCCTAAGATGTTTGATGAAACCGAGATATTTCACATGGAAGTGCGTTGAGGTTTTTGACTGCCAAGGATTATTCACATACAGGACAAGCAGAATAATTTCTTCACCGCCAGATTGGCTTAAGCTGAGAACGGCGTCAAGTATCCTGTTTAAAACCCCTCAAAACCACGTAGTTACTCCATGCCAAACTCCTCCTAAACTCACTGTTAAAATGTGCTCTTCACATCAAGCTGACGCTATTTGGTAACCCTTTGGTTAAACTCGTGCTCTACCCCTCTTGATCTGAAGCTCCAAATAATGTATCTGGAGAATTTTCAGATCATTGCCTAGGCTGCAAAGTTGTTTTGAAATTGTCTACCTCAATTTGGTGTTCTATGAGTGTGTTAATTTGATAGAAAATTCAAATTTTATCATCCACTTCCGGCTTTACAGTAGCTGCCAATGGACATGAGACATTTCAGATGGTTTGCCACGTTACAAATGGTCCTGTTGAACCCAGTACCGCTGAGAGGAGTAAGATGCAGAAGTTGCCCACCTGAATCAGGTCTGCAAGCAGAAATCCACAAATTACTTTGCTCCAAATTATCGGTCCTCGTACAAAGGATCTTCGTACCTTCAAATGTTCAATAAAGGGAGGCACCATTCGATGAAAATGGCATTAAACCCAAAAATGAAAATGTACTACCTACCTTCAATGGTTTAATGGGCCTAAATTCTGCCTCTTCTTGGAGAGAAAATCCATTCTACTTTCACATGCATGCAAGGCTCACAATACATGGTACTCTATATTCATGCAATATTCACATCAGCTCCTGCTTCTGACTGGCAGACCTATCCATTGCCCATGCTATGGTGGTAAAAGTAGACTTATCAAAGTCCGCAAACCCTGTTAGATGGCAAGAGGCTCCTGAATCCATCATACAATATTCGGGAATTGGTGAGCATCACTGTCAACTGCCATATTGAGATTGCCATCATTAATGAGAAGGCCACTGTGAAATTTCGATATAATCTGACCCTGTAAAAAAATTTGAGACTGAAGAAGTCTCTTGAACTCTTTATGTTGTGTAAACCTTTCAAAGCACAACTGCCAGAACCTATCCTTCATCTTGCTGTTTTCTTCTTGCTTTCTCCCTGACTGATCAGAGACAACAATAAGCTGATATCAATTGAAGCTCTAAACCTCATTAAATTCCAGGCCACCTGGATATGTGCCTATTGATTTCCCTAAAGACGTGTGTCTCATCTTCCTTCAGAGACTTCAGCTTGCTGATCTAATTGGCATGCTGATATATTGATCTAAGGGTTAACTGCTCAATCTGCTCTTTGATTAAAGAATCACTTTTATATACCGCAAGTCCTTGGCGCCTCAATTCTGAATCAACCAAGACTCTAAAACCTTTTTATTCTTGTCCGGATGTGTTTCTAGTTTCTAGCCTGCCTTAAAAACGCACTTAAGATCTATAAGCACGAGATGAACCTCAAAGAAGTCTTTCCATGTCTGCAGATTGAGCCATTCAAACTGGATTAGAAGACAGCTTCCAGATGTCAAGAAATCACATATAGCTTGCTAGAATGTTTGATATTAATATCTCTCCAAGATAAGACAACTTCCCAAAAATAGGAATCTACTGAACAGAACAATAATGATTCAGACAAGTCCTATTATTTGGTAGTGAAATAAAAAACCAGCGACTGATTATGCGAAGACACGCACTTAGATGAGAGCCATTGTTTCATTGAGTTCATGCCTCCTCCGAACAAAAATGATGTTATCTCACCCAAGTCAATCACGCTCGACTCTCTGGAATGCTAGCATATTTCCCAAGAGGAAAAATGATGGCCTGGCGAAGTTCCCTAAGAAAAATGATGGCCTGGTAAAGATTACTTAAACACGCGCCGTGGTAGGCCTTAATGCATGTGCAGTTAAGGTAAAATGCTGTGATGCATTAACAAGGTGAACCAAGAACACAAGGCAGCGCCTAGATGGTCCAGTTCATATAGAAACTCAAGTAAACCACAAAAATAACATGCAACTTCTAAAGTGAGTCGTGCTATGACAACCTTAAAAGTCACGTACGACAATGTGTCAATATCTGGTTCAATCATCACCTTGTTAAAGGTTTAATGTTATAGTTATCTATTTGCAACACAAAGAAGACCGCAATAAACTTGCAGATAACCAAAATGATGGTCCTCAACACTTCCAAACTTGCAATTTTTAACACAACCTATTTTGCTTTCAAGGGCAACCAGTGCATCGTACATATGTTTTGAAGTGGAGTTCTCAGACCCTCTTTTCAGCAGAACAAACAAGGATTACGAACGAAGAAGCAATGCTTCCAGATGCACCTTTATGATGTAAAATCATTTGTATTGCGCATAAATTGGGGTGCCAGGTTTTGGCTCCAAGTAGTGAACGATCAGAGAGAACTTTTGGTGCTTCCTGACATAACTCTGGCAGAATTTGCTGCAATTTTCTGCAGGTAGCATCTTGTTTTCAATAGACTGGTTTCCAGGTAGTGTCTTATTTTCAATAGAATCCTCCGCTGATTGTGAGCTCATCTTTATCATTGCTAGGCTCATTGCATAGGCACTAGAGAACAGGCTAATCCTAAATATGATCAAGCTTTGTGCTCTATTTATATTAGAACTGAACTGTCCTCTATGGCTAGTGGTAATTAAACATCATTAACCTCTCCCAAAAAATAGTGTTGATCTGCTGGTTTATCACAGCCGAGTTTACAAATGCCATCATGAAAGGTTGGATTGCGCTTCTAAGCAAGTTACCCTGCTACTCCAAATATTAATGGCATCCATGTCAGAGGACGGATATACATAATTGGCTGGGAAAAACAAAAACTAAACGCTAATCCAATTTTTCTGTTCTTGATACATGTAAGCCATCCATTTAAAAAAGATTCCAGCTTTTCTAAAGGGATCCATGTATGAGAGACTCAAGTCTTCCCAGTTTCAGTTCACTCATGATTGTCTCATTCAGCCCGCAATAATAAAAGCACGACCTATAAGGACGCAAAACCATATAACAATACCTGATGCTCTGATGCCCACTAAGTCAACTGTAGAGCAATCTGTGGAATACACGGTCTCCATCCATTCCTGCAGAATACTATTCAGTAGCTCGCTGATGGATAAATAATGCTAGAAGATACTAGTCATGGAAGTACAATATGTTGGGTAGAAACACTAACTAATTCTCGAAGATCATGTGGTACACAAACAGCTGAAACTTGCTCCTTTTGTAAAGATGTTTTGTCTCCAAACCTTGTACCAAATGAACACTCGAATCAGTTTCAACTCACAATAAACAGAACTGGCGTTCTGCCATTCCCATATTGACAGCATATAGTCTGAGCAATGCCATTTCTAATAAAAAAACCCAGCCTGAACTAATCTTTTTCTTCACCCTAGTGATCTACCTCGTTTCATCTTCCGCGGTTTTGGTAAGGGAGCCCACTGCTGATTCAAATGCCTCCCTACTCAGTGTCCAGCAAACGACATTGCCAACAGCCACTACAGTGATATGTTGGTGAGGACCACCTTGTAATATCCACTCCCCAAAATAACTTCCCTCTCCTAACTGCTTGCCAGGAGATGTGCTTCCAATATTGCTTTCTTCCAGATTCTTATCTTCCTCGGCAGATATATCTGCACTCTGCTGACTACTTACGCAGTCCTCTGAAGGATGTTGATCTTGCATTCTTATTACTTCAACAGTGCCTTGATGAATAATATGAAGTGCCATAGGCACTTGATCCTGCAACACGCAAGAAAATAAGAGGCCTTAAGAAACTCCATTTTATTCGGAAATATAAAGCAGCATCCTGTTTGCAACAGGAATCAAACGTGCCCGAGAACATTATAGCAAAGCTTTAAAGCAGTCGGATAGAGAGACCTGCCTTTGTAACAATTTCTTCGCCCCCTTGATACCGAACTTCTATAAGAGAATCAGCCAAACGCAGTAATTGTGCATTACTCAGACATGAAAGCAATTCTACGTGGCGTAAGTATTTTACTGCAATTTGGTTAGAATATTTCATTAAGAATAGTCCTCGAAATGCCTCTCGCTTCAACTTCCACAATACGCCATCCGTCACAGCACGGATAGAAGCTTGACGTGGTTTATTATACCTAAATATCAGACCATATTTTAGAGCACCGATGAACAAAGCATAAAAATGCAAAATTTAAGAAATGGGGGACATACATAAGGGCAAGCTCCCCAAAGTAGCCACCATCTTCACTTGTGTAATGATTGATTACTGTACCAAGTCCATTTTCCAGCATGTTGCTCTCACCCTTTTTACAGTAGCAGCACATTATTCAAAAAGACATGGCAAATTGTTTGAAATGCTCTCATGCATAAATATTGGGGTAGAGTTCCTTATACATCCCCCCTCCCTGTGTGCCTTCAATCTGACCCTCGATGATTGGATTGGAGGCCTAGAATTGTGCCGCGCAGGGTGGGGGAGGAACTGTATAAGGAACTTGTCCCTATCATTGCAACAATACTTGCCTGAGAAATTAAAGCTTCAAATTCTCCACTTGCAACAATATAGAAACAGCCATCTTCAGCACCCTGCTTCAAAAATACGAAGTCATGCATTAATAGAAATTACATGGATGTGAATATTGTTACTAAATAAGCTTGCTGCACCTTTGTAACAAAATCTCCAAACCAGTACTTATTCAGTATCTAAGGTAAGAATCCACACCTGACGAATAATCATTTCTCCGGAGTGAACATCAACCGTTTCCAGGCAGTCATAAAAAGTTTGCCACTGATCATCGTTGAGATCATGAAATAAGAAATTCTTCTGTAACATATGCTTAATCTTTGCCTGAATGGAAAATGATAAAGAATGATGTTAAGTGATATGTGCTTAACACTAAATCCCAACCAGTAACAGCCTGGCAACCTTTTCCTCGGCAGTTTTTGGTTGTGACATAGATGGTGGAGTCCAATTTGTGGCAAGATCTAGTGAAGATTCTATTGCCCTGAGCCTTGCTGATGATAGGTCCTGACGTACTGGACGAGTTTCCAGGGTCTCGTTCCCAACAGTTGACTGACACTTATAGTCATGAGATACCTTTGGAGATGATACCTTCTCTGAAAGGTTGGGTTCATCATCAGAAGATGCATCTGCATCTACCTGCAGACATAGTTCAGAAAGAAGATTCAAAACACATCCTTTAAAAAGGTAGGTTACTAAATTCAACACATGAAAGCCACCAATCTTTACAGTATGTAAGCCATCAATGTGCACCACAATGATTGTGATATCATCAGTGCGTGTTTCATACTGCAACCATAGACGATAAGACTCGGCAACAATAGCTGCACAAGCATCCCGTGGGTCCACGAAGCTCGCAACCTGCCAGACATGCATTTAATCAAAATTCTTGCAGAATCTGTAGTATAAACCTTATCATACATAGCCAACAAGAAAGGGACTAACTTCTTATTTTGACCTGAACCCTTTTCAGTCGATAGATCCAGGATAGTAATTCACAGCTAGTCCAAAAACATTTTAAGATGCGCTAAGGTGTTAGCTTAACTCACCATGTCTACAACAGCCTGACTGGAGAGAAACTCAAAGACTCCATCGCTTGCGATAACAAAGAAGGGATGGGAACTATTGAGCTCCACGACCAAAACTTCTGGTACAGCAATCACGCCAATCCGTTCGGCAACAGTGTCACCAACACTTCTAGTAAAAGCCGTTCCAGGGTACATTCCATTAGGCACCCACAGGCGAGGGGGATCTCCATCATCATCCCCTTCTCCACCCCAGCATTTGATATTAGGGTTCTTCAAGCCTTCCAACTGATCTAGTGTTAACACCCGAGCTCCACATTGTTTAACACGAGCACACTCGTCCTCTCTAAATGGGGTCTGATCGCTAGAAACATCCACAGCCACCAAATCTCCATCTCGTTTTTCGGCTAGCACGGCCCTGGAATCTCCAACATTTGCCACATATAAGGTTCGACCTCGTACTAGTACTGTTATACACGTGGTTCCACTCATAGAATCGTCAATATTCGCCCTGTGAAGCTGGAGATTGGTAGATGCAAAAGCGGCATGGTAGGCATTTATCACATCTGTTTTAAAGCTTCTGTTTCTGAGCAAATTTTCGCATAGGTGTTGCTTTGCAAACTGAGAACATTGGGCTCCATATTCTCCATGCCCATCAAATACTCCAAAGAAATGATCATTAGGGTTGTTCCCAAAACGGGTATGCACACAAAGACTGTCCTGGTTTGCTTTGTCCAGAGCTTCGGGATAGTATCCTCTTTGTGAAAGATAGGAATACCTGAGTTCGAAGCCCCCAGAGGGAACCTGTACAATTCTGCATCCGCTTGCTGGTAAAAACTGGCTTGATAATCTAGACAGGCGAGATAATCCCAGGTCTCTAACTGAACCATGGTCCTCGTATCCTTCTTCTCCAGATAGTTTTTCCCCAAATACTTCCAGCTCTTCAGAAGGTCTTTGTGGCACTAGTTCATTTTCCATTGAATACTCGTCCTTTCTCCCCTGCTCATCTTGCGAGTCTTTCGAATTTTCGTCTTGCTGAGTTTTCTTTTGCTTGTTCAGGCATCCTTTTGCACATACACCACCCATTAACAAGTCCACAGTGCCTTGTCCCTGTTGCGCATTCCTCTCCTTTCCTTTTCTACTCCTCCGTCTGCCCCTTTAAGCATCTCGATACTTCAAATGGGCTAAGATTCCTAAACCCATTTCCTAGTTCGCGTTTGAATGCAGAGAACTTCTTGCACAAATCCCCAACAAATTTTGCAGTCCAACCCGGTTGATCAATCCGGTAGTGCCCCCTACAATGATGTAATTTTATAATGTGGCTTGCCTTTGAATTCGCAATTAGTAAGCACAAAGTTTCTTATATATTGCACTGCTCTGAATTCGAAAATGAGCATTCCGAAAGGAATTGGATCTCAATTACAAGAGATTATGATGCTGCAACCAAGCAATTGAAGGTTATAAGAGATTATAGCTCAAGAGATATAATGGCCAAAGAATCCATACAGACGGATCTAAACAGCGGAAATACAACCTGTTAATGGCAACAAATGATAACATCCGACGGAGCTGCATCTCCATAGCCAAACCAGGCCAAGCCAAGGAGATACATTATCTAAAGGGCGATAAGGCTGCTGCTTCACGCAAGGCACCATATTGCCATAGCCGGTTCCTGTCAAACGCCAATGGTCCAGATTAAGATTCTTCAGCCCTCAAGTTCATCTCAGCGGTCGAGAGGGGTCCAGGAAATGGGAGCTTGATGACACGTGGCGGAAATTGAGTGGAACAAAGTTGGCATACATGGCCGACAGCCAGATCACAGATGACTAGTGTTTTGTACCATAAGAAGGTATATGCATTAAATGTTTTTTAGTTATACACAACTGTACGCCATTAAAAAGATGTATGGCCAAGAAGCCCCACTTGATTTGAAGATCAGCGTGTGGGCCAAGTGTTTAGACTGTCGACAATTATCCATGTTCAAAGGGATCGTATCCTCTCTACAGTCAGTGGCCACGGGCTCATCCACGTTGCGGTTGTTATCTCATTCTTAGCCTAGCCCTTTGTGGAATGACAATGACTTCTGTTCCTTGGTTTGTTGAACAGCTTGGTTTCTATAGCCATTGGCCAACTTGGTCTATATCTTTTCCATGGCGGTGTATATTGCATGGTCTTAATTGGATTTATCATTCGTGGGGACCAATGGTCCTAGATAGATGATGAAAAATGATGTATAAGGGTAAGGTGTTTGGGACAGCTTACCCTCTTTGTCTAGTGGATGCTGCGACCGGCGACAACCGAGAGCAGCTCACTGGAAGCAAATAGGGTAAGCTGGACCAAGTGGGGAGCTGAACTATTTTTGCGTGATTTCCACCCACGACGCCGGTGATGCAGAATTGAAAGACCCAGATAGAATTCCATGTTCTTGGCTCAGTGGACGTGGTCGCAGGAGATTACAGCACCAAAAATTACAGCGACCCGATTATGATATTGTTGTTATTATTATGCTTTATTGGTCTTAACTCGATTTATCACTCACGGGGACCAATGGTCCTAGATAGATGATGAAAGCTGATGATATTACTATGCTTCCATAATAAACAGATCGTTTATATAAGTATATTATTATTTTTATACTTATATATTATATATATATAAGAAAATCATCTGGCCAGGTGGATGATATTATTATGCTTTCATAATATACAGATCGTTCATATCTTATAAATTATACACAAGAAATTTATCGCAGTGGCCGGCCGCTGCAACCATTCCTCTCTTCAAACCCTCTGTCTGTAAGGAGGTGGGTCGGCAAAGAAATGTTCGTGTTGCGTTCGTGGTGACCAAGGCCACTGCAAACGCTTCCCTTTTATCAACTCACTTATCAGTTTGCTTTGTGTCCATTAGGAGGTGCAAACCTTTGCTGCAAACGTTATTGATGCTCCAATAACTAAACTAATTATGTGAAAGTGTTTATGTTAAGACAATAGAATATCTTAACAATCTAACTTTGTGAAGATGTTTATGTTAAGTTACTAAAATATCTTAAGTGGCCTAGTTAGCAATTGCCGCTTAAAGCATAGCCTAAGGGTCAAATCCCACTCGTTGTTAGGTTAGGTTAAATAGGCCAAATAAAGGAAACTTGCTTTCACACTAGCACTTAAGTTACTAGTAGTTAAGTTAGAATTTGGTTAAATTTTAACTATGGTTAACCTAATACGATCATTGTTATACTAACAATAATTAAGTTAAGTTAAGTTTAAAATTTAACTGGACCACATTTAAACCAGAAATTAAGTGACCTAGGATAGGTACGCGTAACTTAGTTAAGAACTAACTTAACCTAACTGCTAAGTGAGAAAAGGGTAACAATATAGTTAGGTTATGTATTTTTATGTAAAATTGCATCTTCTTGGTTGTCTTTTTAAACATCTAGAATAGCTTGAGGCTTACTATTTAGAAGGTTTTGAATTCCCCCTTCGAGGGTAAATTTTGTCATCTTGGGGCATATTTTGGACATACCTGAACATCTGATGACCACAATTCTGGTACTTTTATCAACATTGAAAATGTTTAGCAGGGTTGCCTAACCCGAGGTGACCCAAATCCCGTGATTCTAGCATGTCCACATGTTCAGCTGTGTCAGCTAGTTTTAATTCTGGCTGTCAGTTCCTTTATTTTCGAATCCGACGGCCAGGGAAATTAGAAACTCCTTGCAAAATTCCCTGACCTATTCCGTCGGATCATCTTCTACCCTGCTCTTTCTCTTTCTCTCTTCCTTCTGATTAGCAATGAATGTCCACTGAAAGGTTGGGATACTTCAAAATAAGGTCCTTTGAATAATTCCTTTTTCCAAAGCGGTCGGGTCCCTTCGTTCTACGGAGCGGTTGCATTGCCCGTGCGGACGTCGGATGAAGTGAGGATAGAACATGGTACATGGAACTATATGAATGTAGTGCCATTATATATTTATATAATCTGGATTTATTTTGCAGGATTGGCAAGTTGAAGCACATGAATTTTGATTGGGAGACCAAGAAGTTGCATGCATCCATTATTCGGAACCAGATTGGTCAGGACTTATTCTTAGCAAACAATCTTATAACTAATTATGGCAAGTGCGGAAGTCTTCACGATGCTGGCTTGGTATTTGATAGAATGACATACAAAGATGTGATTTCATGGAGTGCCATCATAGTTATGTATTCCAAACATGGTCAATGCAAAGAAGCTCTTTTACTGTTCTCACAAATGCAGTATCTGAATTTAAAAGCAGACTGCATTACTTTCATTAGTTTAGTTCTTGTATTTACATCCCCTGACGTCCTGGATGAAGATTAAATTGTCCATGTTTCTATACTTCAGAATGGTTATAATTCAGACATATTCTCAATATGTATGGAAAATGTGGTAATATGGATGAGGCCACTAATATATTTGTTGGGATGCATGATCACGACCGTATTTTAATGGAACGCATTGATTTAATATTTGGTGAGTATGGCCATACCCTTGAGAGTATTCAGCACTTTATCAGTTGTGCTTAACAGGCCTTGAACCATCTGAGGTTATCTTTACGAGCATCCTAAAGGGGAAGACCAGTTTACAAGAATTACCAGCAGGTATGCTTATTCATGCTTTTTTTATAGTAAAGCATAGTTGCCATTCATATACAGTAGTGGGTACAGCTCTTCTGAGCATGTACGGCAAGTGCAGAAGTTTGTCGGATGCAAAAATGATGTTTTCCAGAATATATCAGCATAGCTTGGTTACTTGGACTGATTTGATTACAACATACGCATGTCTTGGAAATGATAATGAGGTCTTTCAACTCTCTCAAGAAATACAACACCTTGAGGGTCTGGTGCCTGACCAAGTTACCTATGTTGGTATTCTTCGTGCCTACAAGCCTTACAAAAGGGAAGCTTATCCATGCCTGCATTGTGAAGCAAAGAATTGATTGGGATTTGCATGTTGTTGAACAATATGTAAGTGTAGAACGTGAGAGAATGACTAGAGGACACTGAATCAAATAATACTAATCTAACTTGTGTATCCACATATTAGTTCAAATTAGCACCAAGGTAAGTTAGCTCCATACTTGCCTAATAACACTTTTCTATCAAGCAATTGCTCTTGGAACAAATGTATCGAGACACATCCCTAACTGATCTGCTTGCATTCTCTTTCTAGACAGACCAGTATGAATGCTAGTCCAGCTACGCCAGAAGCATTGCATAATCAACAGAGGGCAACCATCAAGTGTGGAGTAAATTTCTCGTGTGCAAAGCATTGAAAAGGGTTGTCTGAATGCTCAGAACCTATGTGCCAAAGATGTAGGCATTGCTTGTAGTTGTATCTAACCTAGTTGGTAGCTCTTATATCCCTTGAAATTGGATATTGCAGATGAGGCAATTATTACTAGGATATGCATCATTTAAGACTCTATATGCAGGGATTTTTGGCTATCCACCAATCCAGGTCCCAGGTCATTAAAAAATGACACCACTGACTTATGGTTGGTTTAGGTTGCCTTTGGCCGCTCCTGCAAAGCCTACAGTATTTCCTTGTGGAAGGAAAAACAAGTCCAATGAAAATATTAGCATTGTAAAAAGTAGATTGCAATGTAACTGGCATTAACACTAACCAAATTTAGCAGCCAGTCGAGGCCATTGATTTCAAACAATGTTGTAACCAATTTTTTGAGCTTGAAAGAACCCGTGAGAATGAAACCAGATGGTATATCTAACTCTTAAACTAATTTTGTTATCGACATGCCTTGATGATAAATTAGAAGAATTGGTATAAAGAATATAGTTTGCCTGATCCTGTGACCACTAAGGTAAAGCTATATGTCAGAATAAGCTCGACATGTTTTCTTGAATTTGTTTAATTTTCGCTATATGGAGAAAACCTACAAAACCCTATGCTTCATCGACAAAGAATGGCGAATTTTCCATAAACATAGCTGGAACTGCATCGTCTGTGTTAAAATAAGCTTCAGGATTTGCTTTTTAACTGCGTAGTGCATTGTAGATTTATAGTTTATTACCTGTGTAGATAATATCTGACAGTTAGTTTTACTTTGTTTTCCCTTTATGTTTAGTGACGAAGGATGATGTTGAAAGGCTGAAAAGAGATTTAAAAACACTACTAACAGAATCAAGTTCGTGCTTCAAGTGATCAAACAAATTGGCTAGATGCAGCTCTTCTTCAGTTTGCACCAGATTGCTTCTTCACACTAGTTGATCTTGGAATTTAATGTCAAATTTAGTGAAAATGGCACTTTCAACGTGTGGGTTAAAATTTTCGTTTTCCATGTAACCTGGGTATGTTTTGTTGTTTCTCATGACAAAGAATTTACTCACTACTGGCGGCTAGGTGGCGGTCTTCTTTTCAAGATGCAATGCTATTGACTTTTCATCATGCTATTATCAACAGATTTCACTGGTCTTCTATGTTAAAACAAGGCAATGAAGAGAAATGAACGTTTTTAGATTGCGGTGTTTTCTCCTTGCATGGTAACATGACTCAAAGTGAATGCATGGAGAGTTTTAACACTTTTGGTAAAGCTAAGAGGGCTTTGCTATTTGTACTTTGCAAGGGGATTAGATTTTCAAGGAATTTGCTCTATCGTACAATATGATCCTCCGGGGGAAGCCGTAGAATATGTACACATGTAAGTTTGGATTGCACCGCGAGATACTTTTTATATGATGATAGCAAACTTAGAGTCTTTGCAGGGTTGGGAGAACTGCACATTTAGGCCAGAAAGGGGAGGCAGTTCTTTTTTTACAACCATGTGAATCGGAGTATTTGCAGGAGTTATTGAAGCATGGTGTATCCTTAAAAGACCTTTCTTTACTCCATGTAATGGACCATGCTTACCCAGCAAAGAGGAAGCATCATCCAGAGGTCCTTCTGGTAGATATGCATCAGGGTGCATTACTTTGCCAGACTGCTACGGAGTCATTAATTTCTTCACGTGATTATTTATATGTGGCTCCTTTGTTTCCGATGTTGTTGCCAGGTACTGAATTTCTATTTCCATGTTGCATGACAGATGGACTTGAAACAACTTGCAGCAGATGCATTTCGTTTGCATACACTACTTACCGAGGTGATCTCAAAAAAAAAAAAAAAAAAAAAAAAGGGGGGGGGGATTAACCAATTGCACTTGGGCCATATTATAGCTAAAAGCCTTGATTTAAAGGATACACCTTTGATTGGAAGATCTGGCAAAAAACAGGCAATTAGAAAGCTAAAAAAGCAAGGTGCTCATACAAAATCTAGAGACAGGACAACGTTAAAAGCTGCTCGGATACTTGAGTACACAACAAGAGATTGGGCATTTAGCGACATCTATAGCGACGTCTGTGCGACGTCTGGTCACGTCGCGTAGACGTCGGCCAGACGTTGCTAGGGACACGTCGTGATGGACGTCGCACGCGACGAAGCCCAGACGCTGCTACAGACGTCGCCCAGATGTCGCACAAACATCATTCAGACGTCGTCCAGACGTCGCACGCGACATATACCGCAACGCAGCCCCGGGGAGCCACATCTGCATGCCATGTGTCGCACCACATGTACATTCCACGTGTACAAACCACGTGTCCATCTAACGTCGCACGCGACGTGGCTTTTTCAGACCACCACGGGTGCGTGCCACGTGTAGCACCACGTGATCTGTCTACGTGGCGTGACAGCGTGGCACGTGCACGTGGCGTCCGCACCAACAATGCATGCCACGTGTCCAATATACGTCGCAGGCGACGTGCCACGTGTGCGTGCCACGTGGCCATAAGACGTCGCACGCGACGTCCTGTGGTGCAAAGAAAAAAAATATTGAATTTATTGTTGCAATTGGATACAAATAATTTAAATTTGAATAAAAAGTATGTTGAAATTCGATACAAATAATTCAATTTTGCATTTATATATATATTCACACTTTTAGCCTTGAGTTTTCAAAATAGGCTTATGAAAATGAACAACAAAAGACTCATTAAGGGGAGCATCCACCCTTTACAAATCTTATATTATAATGTTATACCGTATGTATGTTCGTGGGTCAAACCCTAGATCTGACGGTTCAGATCAATAGGCATAAATCCAAGGGCTAAAAAGTCACGTCGAGATAGCGAACTCTAATGCCCTAAAAATTTTGGAGGCATTGAA
>JAANSK020302932.1:0-19466 GCA_011763485.2 Isoetes engelmannii
TTTTTTTCCCGTGGGATGTTATCTCAAGTATTTTTTTGGAGTTGTAGTGTGATGATTCCATATAATGTCTAAACATAATGGTAGTTTTATATGTAAAACTAAGACTTCCCTTTTTCGTATACAACGTGATCTTCCCCTCTACCCCAAGCCTGCCTACTACTTTGTCCTCAAAAATGAAATTTTTATATTTTATCATAATTGCAATCAAGCTTTTCAATTTAATGCCTGAATATTTTTTTAACTAATAGTTTGTCCGGTACATGCTTTCCTCATAAAAAACTTAGCCTAATACTGCCCAAGCCTACTGTTGCGTCTCTTTGCTAATTTTTTTTTTTTTTTTTTTATAATACTCAAAATGACCGTACCGAGTTAGGAAGATTGTCTTTTACTCATCACCGTCCCTGATTCGAATCTTATTGAAGTACCATGTGCCTTAAACTTGTTCCAGCATCAAGCAAAGGAAGAGGATACTGATTACACATTGTGATCTTGTTGAGGCCGTAGTAATCCACAACCAACCACAAAGAGGAGTCTTTCTTGGAGACAAACAAGATGCAACCCCTGTAGGTGGTGACTGGGAATGTCGGATAAATCCAGTTACAAGATTGTCCCTGGCAGGAGATCAATGGAGCAGTCATAGGGATGATCCTTCAAAAGTTTGTCGGTTTTGGCCTTATCAAAAACATTGGCAAAACCATTGCACTTATCAAGAAGGACAAGGGCAGACTTCACTGAAGTAGAGCTAGTTAGCAGATGGCAGATGAAGTTGATTTGCAAATGTTGAACTGATCTCGCCTTTTAGATACGGGGCTGAGGGCATGATTGGGATGACAAGGCCTCCATAAAAAACAAGAACTTGGGCAGAAACAGAGTAGGAGTAGGAGCAAAAACAAGAGCAAGAAATGAAACAAAGGCCAGAAGAAAAGCAGGTATAAGATACATGCTTCGTCCTTGTTCCATTTTAGGCTTAATTAGATCTATATGCACGTTCGCCATCTGTAATCAAAGATTTTTTTTCTTGTGCTAGACAAAGATTCATCAAAGAATGTCATTTTATCATATGACAGAGATCAGTTAAAATCTTCAAGTGGTCAAAAACTACTTCTGTAGGGCAATACTCTACCTTGATCACTATGAGGGTGGATTCGTCATGTTCCTCCCTCGACTATAGGCAAAGCTACGTTTCCTTGTTGGCAAATTTTGGAATTTTATAAAGTATGTTTCGGCTCTTTAACTTCCTAATTTCAAGGCATTTGGCTCTAATTTCTTAATAATTTTAAGCTCTCCATGTTTAAGCACCTCCTCTTTTCCTCTACAACAACATTCATTCTATGTAAGAATACCTTTAACAGAAAAATGGTGAATCATTCCATTTTATTCTGCAATTGGAAATCTCGCTATTCAATGTGTCACCTCAAAGTTTTTCTCATCTCAAAGTCTATCATTGCCTCGCAACATGGCCTAAATTAATATATTCTACAATAAATTTTTCCATAGCTTCAATAAACTGTGTTAGTTAGATGATCTTACCAATAATAGAGTTTTATAAGCCAACAATAGAGTGTATAGCTTGTTCTTGAAATATATTGCACATTAATAGCCCTTTTAAAACCTATTCCAATCTTCTGCAAATATTTTAAAATATTAAACCCTAAAATATGGTTTGCCACACTTGGAGATAATGCTCATTTTGAGGATATCCAAATCTTTGGGTGGTGACGTAAACACCAAAATCTAGATCAATCACATGTGAAGAAAATGGAAAAAGGGGATCGAATAGTAGGAGTCTCTCGATGATAGACCAACATTTATCAGACTTCTTCCACATGTGACGAAGGTCAATAAAGAAATTTCGATTTCTATATTTTTGGAGTCGGAGGTTGGGAGGTTGACACAACTCAATAGCGGAGCAAATGCTTTGCTTTATGGATAGTGTATTCGCTTTTAAGCACGTCATCCTTAGAATCAGGCTCAAGCATCCCAGTTCTATTGGTGTGATTGACGGATATGAGATATCCTCTGGCGCAGTCACAGAATGTACTGCCTCTCTTTAGGCTTTGTTCGAAGGAGCTTCTTGTGATGTTTGCTTCAATCACATTGTTGGCTCACATGCGCTAGTAATCTTGGATCTTCTCTGGCTCGAGTTGCATTTACCACAGATTGACTGACGCTCTAGATCATTTCATTTTACTGGTTATAGATCTATCTCTATTCATCTGCAATTCTTGCCTCTAACCCAACACCTACTCCGGTTCATGCACTTTCATTGGTTTCTAAT
The DNA here is from genome assembly GCA_011763485.2 of Isoetes engelmannii. Lineage (NCBI taxonomy): Eukaryota > Viridiplantae > Streptophyta > Lycopodiopsida > Isoetales > Isoetaceae > Isoetes > Isoetes engelmannii. The sequence continues at coordinate 2,279 of JAANSK020302932.1, forward strand.
TCTGCCCTCGTCCCTATTTCGATTCTTGTCCATATTTCAATTCATGTTGCTACTTCGAGTCTTGACCATGTTCTCGTCTCTGTTGTTTCAAGAAGGTTGTGATTCATCTTTCACCAAGGAGATTACGAACCATGTTTATAGTATGGGAGTGTCACCAATAGTGAACCATAGTAAAATGGATCAAAAGTTTCAATAATGGATCAACACAAAATTATTGTCTCAATCTAAACTATCGAATGAAATGAGTGAAAAAGTATTGATCATCCAGTCTTGATCCACAATAAGGTATTTGAGTGATCCTTACTATTTATAGATTTGTAAATATTTTTTAGCATTTTTTATATTTCAACGAAAGCATCACAAACGTAATATGAAGATATGGATTTCAAAAACTTTATACATAGTGTTTGATTAGTATTGTGTGCTCATATAGAGCCTAACCTTACAGGTCTAATATGTTGCATGTCTAACATCATGATAAATGTTAAATACTTTTGGAGCCACAAGGGGGGTGTGTCAATCCTCGTAAATATCTAAATTGGCTATAATACATGCCCTTATCAAGTGCATATACACTTATTAACCACACACTCACCATGGATGCCGACGTTGTTGAACAAAATGGAAATGGGGTCGTCCAAATCCCCTGGCGTGCATTCTGGTGATGCCACGTGGCACCACTCTACAATGCGGAATGGAAGTTGGGTTGATCCATTCCGCATAACCGGCGGTGCAGGTAAGCCTTTAGGGCAATTTTTTTTAGGGCTTCTGAGCGCCGCATCTTTCAGGGTTTCTTCGAGCTCTCTCTGTAATCTTCGAGCTTTCTGCAGTCTTTGCAAATGGTTCCAACGGCCTTCCTGCATAGCTTCCTTCCTGCACAGATCCTTCCGGAAGCATTCACGTTGTTTCTGCATAGATCTTCCTTTCTGCACAAATCCGGCGGCAGGAAGCCCAGAAGGATGTTATTTTGGCTCTATTTTTTGCTGTTTCTGCATTCGGAAGGATGTTTTTTGCAGGTGTTCTTCGCCGAATCCTTTGTGCAGGTCTGTTTGATGCAGAAATCATCTTATTACTTTGTTTTTTTCTAAAAATTTTGAGGAATCAAACGACTCCCTCATTTCCATTTTGCAAGGGAATGGAGGTTGGGTACTCCATTCCCAGTTTTCAGGTCACTCGCTCCCGGCTAACGCCGGTCGCGGGGCCCAACCTGAAAACAGGGAATGGAGTACCCAACCTCCATTCCCCTATACAAAAGTCCATTAGCTCAATTGTAATAATGTTATTCATTTATGGTGTGCGCCGACAAGATTTGAGTCAGCCCATCTCCACCATTGGTTCCAACTTTGTGGTAGGCCAGAATCTGCTCCACCCTAATTCTAAACCGTGATTCAGCTACTGGACTTGCTTTGGTTTCAGCTTTGCGTGCAAATAATCTTGTTGTGGGTGCAAGTGTGGGTGGGATAATCGGGCTCTAGTGTGTGAGTTGAAGCTCCTGTCAATTAAGGAGGTCCACATCTTCTTCTCGCCCATTACATCACATAAATAGTAATGGGCCCAAAAGTGAACCCCGCTAGAAAGTGAAGCTTATCTTGACATGTGATTCTGGTTTTCTACAAGCCCACAGAGGTATCTATAAAATGTAAAATTAACTTTTGGTAAATTACGTGCATAGCCCTACATCAATGTATTAATTTCGACAAAAGTGCTTTTACTTCGGCTTGTATTATATGAACTGCAAAATATAATAATACTACTATTAGGTAGAATAAAAGTTGGAGGGCAATCTTACAATACAATAAACACGTGAAATATGACGTCGGCGACGGGGACACCTTACTTCGAATCCATGGCTTCTACGTGTCAACACGTGGCATGCGCTGCACTTATCATTTTCTTCACGTGGATATTTGTACCATCCTAGCTCAGGCCTAGCTATGGCGATGCGAGCTCCGGCGCTGGCCATCCCCTGGAAGGCCGTAGGCCAGTTACCTGGATTGCCTAGCTCTGGAATAGTTAGAACAGGCTCAGCTGATTTATCCAATTGCATTGGAGCTGGAAATGGCTCAAAATGTGATAGAATGGCTTGTTGCTTGGTGAACAGGTCTGGCAATGGAGAGTTCATTGCTGAGTCTTCATCTATGGGTTTCAAGTATACCTCGGTAAGTATATGTCCATCACTGCTGAGTTGGTGTGGGTCTCAAGAACTTATTAAAAATTTTATGAATTAACTTGATGTCCGTTTTCATTATTCTGCTCATTTGAAGTGCATTGCATTTCCATGCTTGATCATACAGCCTAAGTGTTAATGGTGAATAATTGTTAGTGTTTAAGTGATTTTGCTGCAAGCAAGCTAGTTCATTTCACAATGAAAATTTGATGGAACCAGACCATAAAAGTGCCCAGACAAATCATTTTGATGCATAGAAGGATATTGTGATTTTAAAGTCAGCTGGCGCGGTATAGTGACTGTGTTGAAAGGATGCAAGCACCTGCTGGATTAAATTTGATTGTTACTAAGTGATCTTCACATAACATTTAGTAGCCATGTTGAAGATGCGCCAGTTGTGCACTTTGCAGGTAAGTGGATGGGGAACATGGTATCAAAATAAGGTTTGTAAAGCCTACTAATAAATTTTTGTGATAGATAAAAACAAGTCATTGCATCCAAGCTGTTGGGAAAATTTACACGGAGTAAATGCTGATTTTGATTGTTATCAACATTTGCAGAAATTGAGAAGACATGGTTGTGTTGGTCAAAAAGGGGTGTCGAAAAGAAATGTCAGTTGTGCAGGTATGTCGTGGCTGTTTTGTTTCTTCAGCTTTAACATGTTGATAGCCAATGCTGCTGTTAGATTTAGATTTTTTCCAGTCGGTGATGCTGTCTCCTTGAAAGTGCCTTCGACCCAAAGGAGGATAGATGTGTCCCAATCTAGCCACCAAAGATGAGCATGACACAGAGAGGAAAGTTCTCTCAGCGAGTATAAGCTCTCTAAGACCAAGACTTGAAGACGCGCTAGGGAATTGGAAGTATAAGTAGCTAGGATATGTTTAGCTCATGCGTAGGTTCATGGTTGTAAATGTCTTAAGCATTACTTAAGTACTACTTAAGCTAAAACATGTCTTTAAGCACTGCTTTTTCCTTCATTGTACAGCAAAGGTGCCAAAGAAGTCTGTTCATCAAAAGATTAAAGAGGTGGAAGGTTTTCAACACTCCCTTAGTCATGATGGTCAGGAATCTAAAGCTGATCTTATTGAAAAAAATGTTGTAAGTGATAGAATGGGAGATGAGAAGCCAAAGCCAGAAACTGTAGATGTCAAACGTGAGAATCAACTGAAACAACAGGACTGGGGAACAAAACAAACAGCCGAAATGCACAAAGTACTGGAAGAAGAAGAAGAGAGGAAGAAAGGGGAAGAACTGGAGCGGCAAAAGGAGGCTGTTTTGGAGAGGAAGAAACTGGAAGAGCTAGCTAGGCAAAAGGAGCTTGCTTTGGCCCTTGAGAAGGAGAAAGCTGAGATGGAGGCAAGGAAGCGTGAGATTATAAGGCTGGCTGATGTAGCGCAACTTGCAAAGCAAAAGGTGTTCTTTTATCCAGAGGTTGCACGAGCAGGAAATGAGATTGAGATATTTTTGAACCGGAGATTGTCAGCATTGGCCAATAGGGATAATGTTCAAATCATGGGGGCATTCAATAGCTGGAAATGGGAATCTTTTGTTCTCAAGTTGCAAAAATGCAATCTTCAAGGAGATTGGTGGTCATGTAAGCTTAGTATTCCAAAAGAAGCATACAAGCTAGATTTTGTATTCTTTGACGGTGAGAATGTTTATGAAAACAATTCAATGAAAGACTTCTCGGTTTTGGTGGATGGTGGTATGACAGAGGAAGACTTTGAAGACTTTTTGATAGAGGAGAAATCTAAGCAAGCTGAGAAGTTGGCGTTAGAACAAGCAGAGAGGGATCGTATTACTGCGAAAGAGCGCAAAATCACAGAAGAGAAGGCAGCTGAGCAGGTTGACAGAGCTGAAGCAGAAAGATTGGCAAATGAAGAAAGAGAGAGAACACAGGCGGCATTTCAAAAAGCAGTTACTCATGTAGATAATTTGTGGAGGATTGAACCATCAAGTTTCACTGCTTCTGACACCATTAAGCTATTCTATAACCGCAGTTTTCGTCCACTTTCTTCAAGTTCAGAAGTGTGGGTCCATGGTGGTTATAACAATTGGCAGGAAATGGTATCTATAGTAAAGAAGCTTTCACCTACCATGTCAGCGGGCGGTGATTGGTGGTCTGTTGAAGGTAAAATAGAAGGGCATATTCTTACATTTTTGTAACAGTGCTTGCTTGTTCAGTTTTTGCTGACCTGTCACTGTTGTGTGAAGTGTCTGTGCCGCAGGATGCATTTATACTTGATTGGGTCTTTGCTGATGGACCGCCTGAAAGAGCAGCTGTCTATGATAATAACAATTATCAGGATTTCCATGCCTTGGTACCTATGTCGGTTCCAGAGGAGCAATACTGGGCAGAAGTCAAAGATAGGCTTTTTAAAAGCTTACAAGAAGAAAGGAGAAAGAGGGAGGAAGCAATTCAGAGAAAAGTAAGTTCTTTTGACCATGTAGCTTAACTTCAGTTTATAGAGGCTTGCTAACGCTAGAGCAATTGGCTTGTGTGATATAATCATATAAACCAAATGGCATACTGATGTGAAAAAAGACGGCCCATAGCTGAGCCAAAGTGGGCTTTCATTATATAGTCTGCATTACCATTTCTATCTTGATGTATTATGGCACGTACCTTCTGCACCTTGGTATTTGTAGACTATGATATTTTGTTCTTCGTTTGGGCTGGTCATCTTCATTGATGCTCTCTCCTTTTCTCTATCCCATGCAATCCTTTTTACCATCCTGGCAGGCTCAAATACTTGAAGGTTAGCCCTAATGATAACAATGGCAGGTCACTATCACATCCTCATGTTGATACCCTGCTTTTACCTCACCCTATAATGGGGTCACTTTCCTTTTCTGGTAATTGTTGTTAGTGGCCATAGAGACCTTATATGGGCGCAGCCTTTCCCCTGCTTGCATAACAAAAATGGTGATTGCCATTCCTCCTGACGTTTGAGACTAATCTTCGGCTTTTAACATTATTTACTAGGCTGAATTGAAGCTTCGTGCAAAAGCTATATTGAAGGAGAAAACACAGAAGAGGTTTTTACAATCGCAGTCTCATATATTTTACACAGATCCTGTTGATATTAAAGCAGGCTCAGATGTCTGTTTATTCTACAATCCTTCAAATACAGTGTTGAATGGGAGGCAAGAAGTTTGGCTTAGAAGTTCGTTCAACCGATGGACGCACCGGCGTGGTTGTTTGCCACCATTGAAAATGGAACCTGTTAAAAATAGCTCACATATGAAAGCAACAGGTCAGAAAGATTGTCTTTGTTTGTTATAATTTCACATATTACTTACAATCACTTTTTTTGCAGTGAAAGTGCCAAAAGATGCATATATGATGGATTTTGTTTTTTCTGAAAGAGGGGATGAGCATGGCGGACTGTATGACAACAGAGGTGGTCTAGATTATCACATTCCTGTGATTGGAGGCATAGTGAAAGAACCACCCATGAGCATTGTTCATATCGCAGTTGAGATGGCACCCATTGCTAAGGTATTTGATCCCTTACTTTCTTAAGTCACAGATTGTTTCCGTTCTGTCATATTAGGTACCCTCCTCTAGTTTCCATTATGTCGTATGGAAAGGATGTTACTAACAGTAGTGTTGTTTCTTACCAAACGTTTATGATTGAATGCGTGGATGGAGGCATGCAGTTCTTTCTGCATACCAGTTTCTTTCCGTTAGTATCTGTCTTCAATATAAGGATATATTTTTTTTGTTGGGTTGAAGACTGAGTTTATTAAGTTTAATAGGTTGGAGGACTTGGGGATGTGGTCACAAGCCTTTCACGTGCAGTGCAGGAATTGGGACATAATGTGGAAGTTATAGTACCAAAATACGACTGCCTAAAGTACAATTATGTAAGGATTTGCATATACACGTGCTTTTTAATTTTCTATAGTCAACAACAGTTAGTTGCTGTGTTCAATTTTATGCTGGCGTGGCTAAACAGCATAATTAACAAGAGGTATATGTTCCTCTGGTGGCTTTTAAACCAGACCATCTAACATTATTTATGTTGCCGATTGAGACCGTCAGATAAATGAGATGATATCAAGTTTAACCAACGTGATTCAGAGGCACTTCTCCACAAAATTCGCTATCATCATATTTGAGATATGAATAACATGATGTCTATCCTCCTGTACATCAATTATTTTGTCCACATTCTATTATAAAGTAACTTCAGTTCATGATGCACATATGAAGATATCAGAAATATGTGTATAAATAAGGTCGAGGAAAGGTTATTAGAGACTTTATAAAAGCTTTTGGTTGAAAAGCAGGATACAGTGCAGCGAAGGTCTATGCCATATGGCTCCAGGTTAAATTGCATGCAGAAAGTCATCCAGTGTTGATGGTACCATGACTAGCATGTTCATGTTCTAGCTGAAATGCAAAAACATCAGTGAAATCAATATACTTGTCGAGTCCGTGCCATTTGCCCCTTCTTTTTCATTCTATTTGGATAGGTGGCAAAATTGTAAACTTCTCACCCAGCCCTATAATGAATAAAGTTTCCCAGATGGTTGTGCCTAGTAGATAAATTAAGAAGGCTGCTTGTTTTGTTCATGGGAAACCAATATATTCAACTTCTTTAAGGTTGCATGTTTTGTTCTGAAACAAATCCTGTCCCTGTTGTACACATGCTCTACGTTGTCTTTCTTACTGGAAATCAATGTGACCACATCCAACTTCAGGTTCATGATCTTCAAGAGAAACAGGCCTTTCACTGGAGGAGCACAAGGATTAGAGTATGGCATGGGAAAGTAGAAGGATTGTCTGTGCATTTTATCGAGCCAGAAAACGGGTAGGAACATGTTAACGGCTGTTGTTAGAATTGTTTTTCATTCTGATGGCTTAAAAACCTATGTTCTTGCAGAATGTTTTGGGCTGGATGTGTATATGGTCGCAGAGATGATGGAGCTAGGTTTGATTTCTTTTCTGGAGCTGCCTTAGAGTTCCTGCTTCAAAGTGGAAGGCATCCGGTAAGTCAGCTTGCATCTTTCGTTTTTATCAACCTGAACAGCTCGTAAATGTAAGTGGGTATTTGGAAATTGCATCATATAATTTGACGGATGGTAAATAAAATTGCTAATTAAACGGGATCATATATCAAGTTGCTGGTTTCCTTTCTGAAAAGTAATCGGTCTTCATGCTCACTTCTGTAAGCTGTGTAAGGGCTAAAGCTTAGGCTTGGAGATCTCTGTATTTCTCTCAATTTTAACTTAGCCTGACATTATTTCTCAATTTCTGTTTTGCCCATGACATATATGGCAATTCTGTTCCCATTTTACTGCCTTTATTCTCCTTCTTTTAGTATGCTTGTGTTTGTTTATTCCATTTAACATAATCTGCATGTTTCTTAATGCTTATGATGTTTAAATGGCACTTCTGGAACTGAGGTATTGCTCTAGGTATGTTGTGCAGGACATAATTCACTGTCATGACTGGTCAACTGCTCCGGTAGCATGGCTATTTCAAGAAAGTTACCATAAGCTTGGTCTCTCTAATGCCCGGATCGTCTTCACTATTCACAACCTTGAGTTTGGAGCTCCTTTAATTGGGAAAGCAATGGCAAATGCAGATAAGGCTACCACAGTAAGTCTCACGATTGGTGATCTGGATGCTTGTGGCAGTGTTAAATCAAAGCTAAAACATTAGCAGGGGCTGCCAACAAAATACACGTTGGATCCTTTACAATGCTTAGTCTACAATAACCAATAAAGGGACTTAGATCTGTTTTATCTCCTTCTTCATGGTTTCGCTTACTTGGCATCACTGTGTTTATATCAGGTCTCATATACATATGCAAAAGAAATTTCTGGCAATCCACTGATATCTCCTCACCTGCACAAGTTTCATGGAATTATAAATGGAATAGATCCAGAAATTTGGGATCCATTTGATGATCCATTCATCCCAGTAAGTACATGGTCTGGTCTCTTGTGCTGCAACCAATTTCATAATCAAGAAAAACATGTTATACTTGTAACAGATGTGTTACTCAGCGGACCAAGTTATTGAAGGTAAACGTGCAGCAAAACAAGAGTTACAACGGCGCTTGGGTCTTCGGCAGGAGGATAGACCTTTGGTAGGTATTATTACTCGTTTAACAGCACAGAAGGGAATTCACCTTATTAAGCATGCCATTTGGAGGACAATTGATCGTAGTGGCCAGGTAATTTCTGGCCTACCTCAGCTGGGAAACTAAGAGTTTGAGATTTTAATTTATTTGTGCCATGACTGGGATGTAGGTGGTTCTCCTTGGATCTGCTCCTGATCCACGTATACAAAATGAGTTTGTAAATCTTGCCAACCAACTTACGCATGATAACAAGGCAAAGCTTTGGCTTACATACGACGAGCCACTTTCTCATTTGGTGAGTGTGTTTCATCTGGTTGATAATTCTTTCTTTCTGTTCCTGGTAGCAGATCACGATATTGTATGTTGGACTTGTGCCAGATATACGCAGCATCAGATTTCATTCTAGTCCCATCCATTTTTGAACCATGTGGATTGACACAGCTGACTGCAATGCGATATGGTGCTATTCCTGTCGTTCGTAAAACAGGAGGTACTATAAAAGATGGAGAAACTCCTAGATTTCATACTTAATCTAAGGACAGAATTAAGCTTTAACATGTCAAACTTCACACTTTAAATAGAGTAGTGCAAACACACCCACCCACACAACCCCCTCTCCCCCCTCAAAAACCCCACCAAAAACCACCAACACCCGCTCTGCAGTTGGGATAGCAACCTAGCCCCTTACCGAGCCTTTGAACTGCAGTTAAGGCCAACTTCGGGGTCAGAAGATTTGCTCATTTTCATGTGTCTTCTTTTTGGCTTCTTCACGTGAATGAAATTTGCAGTCTGCTGTTCATTGCTTTACTCTAAGAATAGAATACTCCAACCTCACCCTATAGTTTTAGGATCATTCCCTTGAACTCTTGACTCGGAAACATAGGAGCAACTTCACTAAAGTTGACGTGGAAATTCTAGATGAAAAGCCCGCATTAAAGAGCATCTTTCAGAATTTCTATGTTCCTTTACAGTGTGTTGAAGCTATCTATGCTAAGTCTGGATGTTCAGATCCTGTTTGCTCATTCTCTTGTTCACTAACATTTTCCTAACAAATGTGGATAATGACAGGGCTGAATGACACAGTTTTTGACGTGGACGATGATGTTAGACGTGCACAAGAACAAGGACTAGAACCTAATGGGTTCAGTTTTGAAGGCACTGATGCTTCAGGTGTAGATTATGCTCTGAACAGGTATTACCCCTTCCTGTCCCCAGTGAATTTTTCTGCTTTGTTGAGACCTATAAGTCTGCGAGCTGAGTAAGAAAAACATGTACAATGACTTTCTAAGGGTGTGTAGTCATTGGAAACATCATCATTGCCTCACTATCCACTATGTCACTGGGTTAGGGTGTCGCAGTCTTAGCATTTGAAAAGTGCCTAGGGGTCAAGGTTTAATACTCATGCTTGTCAGAAACGTTTAAACCTTGCTGATGACAAACAGGAGAATTGTAGTAAGCATATTAGGCGTATGCCAACCTAATCCTTTAGGCAATAATCGTTTACAGATACGTCAAACCTAGTCTTTACCTAGTCTTTAGTGCATAATATGCTGGGCAGTATACCTAGGTGGTGAGCCTCACTTTGGCACTGTTCCAACCACACGGCTTTACAATACCTAAGTTCACAATATTATACATTGGCACTGTTCCAACCACATGGCTTTACAATACCTAAGTTCACAATATTATACATCTGCTGATGATCTAACTGAATCGTGTCGTGCACATATCCTCCTTTTCATAGAGCAGTCTCATTTAAAAGTACTCCATTTCATGTAGTTCCACATTCTTGATCTTTGTTAACATTTTTTTTTTTGCACGTGGCTTATACGCATCCCAGATAATACATATTCCCTAGCCCCTTTTTAGACCTACGAGCAAAAATGAAATGCCATTTTAATAGTTCCATTGTTCCATTTTAATGCCATGAAGCGTGCTTGTTCACACAATATGAAACTTGCATGCAACAATAATTTATATGATCAATTTGGTGGAAGCATTGTCGAAGCAATCGTTTGCATCTATTTGACACTAATTACCTTTATGTACTGGATAAACATTGTACCCCAGAGCAATTACAGCTTGGTACGAGCGTCGAGACTGGGTCAATATGTTGGCAAAAATTGTGATGGAACAAGATTGGACTTGGAATCGACCCGCTCTTGATTACATGGAACTTTATTATGCTGCCAGAAAGTGATAGCTCGGAGAATGGATAGGATGAAATTGATTTATATGGTTCATGGCATGTGGCAAATAATATTTGTTTGAGCATTCTTTTGAGAGAGAATAAGAACAATAATCAATATTTGATTCAATTGATAAAACATGAAATAATAGAAATCTTCTTTAGACGAAAATCAGTGCAGAAGGAATGTTTATCTAGCAGTCACATACAATAAGAATAGAACACTAGGAACAGAAGCAATAACATCTAATTTAGTCTTAAAGCATAAACTGTTTTTTAGTATAAACATCAGCACACTGTGTACTGGCGAATTGGCGTTTTAGTGGCGAGAGAACTCACATGCATTGGAATATTTAATGGAGGGCATTTTAAGGTGTACAAATGGTGGCGTACTGAGGCGGTATCTGATTCTTACGAGCCTATCTTCGGGATGAGTTGTCTGACGTGGTTGATAGTTGTGAGACATCATGGCCAGTTTGAATCAATGATATGGACGTGCATTTCACTTTTACACCTGCTAAAATATTATTTGTAGAGGAAGCAGTCATGGAACATCCAAAAAAAAAGGTTAGCATTAGGCCCTTGATGATGTGCGTCATGTGGACGTGAATTAAAGTATGCCAATGAACCAGGACGCCAATGAACCAAAACGAAAACTTATTTTTAGCATATATGAACCTAACTTTTGTTGATTTACTTTATTCCTTCTAAACATGAAATTTTGAGTACAAGGTTTGTGTCTGTCTTTCCCAATTTTTTAACTTTAAAGGTAAACATAATTGCCCCACATTTCTTATAAAGCCGTGTGTTCTTTACCAAAAGTCCGTTCTTTAAATGCAAAGTCAATATTTAAATGCAAAGTCAATACATTGATGATACTGTCATTGAACAAAATTTGATCAATAAAAATATTTACATAAGCAAATCATGTCCATTCTTGCTATCGTCGAACTAAGATGTTTTCTAAGTTGCACTTATATGAATCTTAAATGCCAAGTAAAAACATATAAGCAGGGACGTTAGCTCGGCAGCGTCAGGCACACATTTACTAGTCGCGAATTCAAAAGCAAAAGGATTAAAATGAGGATAGCCTGGCAAATTAAAAAGAGACATGGAAGCACAAAAGCAACATCATTGAAGGTTGACGATCTTTACCTTTCTAAAAAGCTCTTGAAGTCTAGTTTCCGGATTGAGCTTATTTGTCGATTGATTCCTTACGGTCTGAGAGATATACACAAAAAGGTTCATATCTTTGATTGCACAACTAGTTCTGCCTCTTTCTATATTTCTCTTCCAGTTTTTAAAGCCTAATCTTTTCTTGTAGTATCTTCGTTTATCTTCTTGCTTGATCATATCAATAAGAGGCGTTCATGTAACACTAGTGGTTGGTGGTTAAAAAGAGCTTGTTCTTATCCAGCCCTGCAGCATTGAAGCTTGACTTGGTGACCGCTTTTCTAGTTCGTTTGGTTGGATGGTAAATCGAGCATTTGATGATGTTTTTCTTTTTACTAACTTGATGTTTTGCAGATTAAGGTCCTTATTCGTATCCGCGACCACAGCTTAGAATTTGATGATCTTTACCTTTCTGAAAAGCCCTTGAAGTCTAGTTTCTGGATTGGGCTTATTTGCTGATTGATTCCTTACGGTCTGAGAGATATGCGCAAAAAGGTGCATAGGGGTCTAAGTTGATTGCGCAACTAGTTCTGCCTCTTTCTATGTTTCTCTTTCATTCGTCTTTGTCTTTTGCTCATCACGTACCCTTTTATTTCTTTTGTCTTTTCTCTTTTCCTACTTTTCAAGTTTTTGCCTCTTCTGCTCCCTAGAAGGTGCTCCTTCCTATGTGACCAATTTGCGTGTCTTGGGATTTAATTTATGTTCTGCAGCTCCAGATTTCTTTATTGCATCCTCCATGTTTGTTGGCTCAATAAGGTCCAACTCTGCAAATATGTCTTCCGTCAGCCTATTCACAAATTTTTTTAAAAGTTCCTCTTCACTCAGGTTCCTGACTTGAGATCCTAAATGACTGAACTTCATATAATAGTCAGATATTGTCTTTCCTTCGTCTTGCTTTACAAGATCCCATTCTTTTTGCAATATTCTATGATAGTTTGCAGGCAAATAGTGTGCTTCAAACGCAATCTTAAATTCCTGGAGCATTTTAAGGTGTACAAATTGCAGCGTACTAAGGCGGTATCTGATTTTATTGTACGAGCCTATCTTCGGGATGAGTTGTCTCACGTGGTTGATAGTCGTAGGACATCATGGCCAGTTCGAATCAACGGCATGAACGTGCATTTCACTTTTATACCAGCTAAGATGTTATTTGTAGGAGGAGTGAAGATGTTAGGGGGAGCATCCAAAAAAGTTTAGCATTAGGCCTTTGGTGATGTGCGCCATGTGGAGATGCATATTTAGAGTTTGATCATGAATTAAAGTATGTCAATGAACCAGGATGAACACTTATTTTTTGCATATATTAACCTAACTTTTGTTAATGTATTTTACTACTTCTAAACATGACATTTTAAATACAAGGTTTGGACATGTCTTTCTCAATTTTTGGGTTGCTCGAAGGGCATACCTTTTGTAAGGATTAGCCAATAGGTATAATGTCGTGAATATACCATTTAGATGGTCGAGATTTGAGGAGAAAAGGAATATGTTGGGTATGTACTAAGTGAAAGGTGAGTTGATAAGAGCAACTTTTCCTGCAAGCGCAACCGTCGGATAGTGCCAAAAGTTATGTCCCGCAAGCGGAACCGTCGATGCAACCACAACTGCCAGTTGCAGATGCATGCGACGAGAAGAAAGAGGAGGCCATTCCTTCTTTTCTCTGTTAAGTTTTTCCTCTGTTTCTTAGCCTTGCTACGCTCTTAATCCGGCTCGAGGCACGGAAATACACCAGATATATCCTGGAGCTATATATTACAGCCGGGTTTACAATCCATCTGTGAGTTGCGTTTCACACCTTCTCTCATTTTCTGTCTGGTCGGATTAAGCTCGAACCACAGCTCCAGCGGCTCTGCATGATTTTCATGATTCGGATGCTTTTTCTGCTTTGTGATATTTCTTTTTATCCCTCTGGGTTGTGCGGTATTCTAGTAAATCGACATTCAATCTTTCTGCACACCTCTTTGTTTTAGCAGCAAAGGTGATCCTTCAGCTTGAAGCATCATGATATATTTTCTCAAAATGATCCAACGATGAGCGCATGTACCTTAGGACCATGGCAGTTTGTTCCTAAAGTTTCTTCCTTGAAGAAAGGTCATTCGCAGGTACAAGTTCACATTTTACTGAACATTCGAAGAAGACCTGAGTGTTGCAGGCTTTAGAGTTAAGGGCATACGACCATACCAAAGGGGGTTGTTTATCATCCAGCCATTGTTCGTCTCGGTTATTGTTTTACTCTAGCAATAGGCAGTTAAAATATCTGCCTGTTAAGGTACATGGCTTTTTGCAAGACAACAAGCTAGGAGGATTGAAAGACAGGTTATAAAAATCATCCAACAGTTCTCTCAATCGTGGAATTTGTGGGAATATAATAAGTACGACAGAGTCAAGGTTGGAAACAGAAGTTAGCACTTGTAGAGCTTCTAGCACTGGGCTCTTGCTTATGAAGAAGGAAAAGAAATCATTATTAGCTAGTTTCAGTAAGGAAGTCCTTCAGGGAATCTTGTCTGATGGTAGAGTTCAGACAAGAAATACTACTCTGTCTGAAAGTGTTGATGCATCAAATGATGCTAAAGATTTGCTCTTTGATGTGAATAGTCTCAGGACTGTTGTGGATCTTGTGTCAGCATGGGACACTTTATCTGGAAGGTTGGCTCCGGAGTTTATTGAAAGTTGCACATCCCAACTGCTATTAGGGGCTTTAAAGCTCATGAGCCCTGCATTGCAAAAAGCAATTAGAATGTTCTTTGTCAAAATTTTCTTAGATTTTTTATTTTTTATTTTTTATGGAGCAATTTTTTTTATTTCCTTTTCTTCTTCCTTTTTACGGGCAACCCTCTGATGCTTCAGCGCCTTGTTTTAGGGGACGCATGGGCGCGTGGTGATTTTGCACGTACCTTTCTATCTGGGTGGCATTTGTTTCCAAAGTTTGCCGGGTTGAGACAACGAGTGGAAGAAGTGCACCCTCCTCTATAGATTCTTTTGTTTTTTTTAGGGGACGCATGGGCACGTGCTGCTTTTGCACTTGCCTTTCTATCTGGGCAGCATTTGTTTCCGAAGTTCGTTAGATATCCAAACAATATATATCCATCGGACATCCAAGTAACAAGGTTTCTCCACCAGGTATCCAAGCAACAGGGTTTCTTGGGGCATCCCGGTCTACCAATGCAACCACAGGGCCGAAAGCAACAAAGGGTTTTGAGACATCGCAATATGCAAACGTAGGCACATGAATGAAAATAGAGGTTAGCTCTGATGCATCCGGAAGGTGGTCGAATATAGAGGGAGTTCTGATGCATCGAGATAGTCTGTAAAGGCCATCCTCTATATCTATTACCTCCACATAGTTCAAAAGTATCTATCTTTAGATACGAGAAATACGAGTATCTTCAAGTATCTAAGGAGTCTAACATTTTTAAGATACGTTAGATATGTGATATAAATCTATAATTGATAAATTATAAATGCAACAATTTAGAGCCATAAACCTCTATATGATATATACTAGCAAGTTTATATAACACAACATAGTTAATTACTAGAATAAAGATAAGTAAACGAAGGAAAAAAAAAGAGTATGTTCTGTTGTAGCTAAAGGCCAATCAATCTGGCATATGGCAATATAGAAATAGAAATGGCACAAGCAAAATTGATTCGTTGCAGAATGGGATGGCTAATTTTGTTATAAGCCCTTGCAGTTTCGAAGCTAAAAGCACATGCTTTGCTTATATTCTACTATTCTAACAACAAAGAAACACACCAACAAAGTTTTTTTTGCTTACCTGGGAAAATCGTATTCTTGTTGGAGTAGCTTTTTTGGCAATATATTCTGCTATTCTAGACAATTTCAAAGCATGCCAGAGGCATTTGAGATGATTTCCAACAGTTCCATGGCACCCAAATACCAATGCTTGCTGAATGATCCAACCAGCGCTAGTTATAGTTTACAACTCCATCTTTCTTTATATTCTCCTTATGTTATTGAAGCAGGGGCAGCGACCAGATCTTCCAGGGCGATTCCCAGCAGAGATGGAGACCAATTCGATGTGCAGATGGATCAATTCGACTTACGCGACCCACAAGGCCATCCGTAACAGACTAACAAAAAAGAAGAACTAGCAGAAACGCAGGCTTGGGGCAAAGGGAGGATAGGATTTCAAGTGTGGGCACTATGGGAATAGTTGCTATGAGATGAAATATAACTTTTATGAACTTGCCCATAATGCAAATATCCTCATAGGTATACAAAATCCAGTTATCTCAGAGATGGTTTTAGCAGAGATGGTGCAGAGGCTTGTATTGAATTTTTTGATAATCAGATTGTGGTGGATGAGGTAGGAAATGAATATTGTTAGATTAGTCTAGAGTTCCTGATAGTTTATCAAAAGGCAACCTTTAAGTGTTGAGGAACATTTAATATACCTTGGTTAATATTTGTTGTCTTTTTGTCAAGGGTAACATTGATTGTGAGAAACACTAGGACATAGGCAAATACATCTTGCTTGAAACTTTCATGAATAAAAATAGATAGAAGCTCTATTGCAATGCCACTTTAGGTTGATGTAGATTCTTATGGTTCATAGAAAAGGGCTTACTATGCTTATAGGCATATTCCATCGTTGCTCTATTTACGGTAAAAATGTTCCAAGATACACCAATACGCGGTGAAAATATGATAGACCATTGTTGCTCTATCTCTGCGTCCCAATATTGTATCGCCTATACATGGTCAAATATAATTTTAGGTATGACAAGGTTTCGACATACTTCCATGTTGCGTTTACTCTTATGAGAATAAGATGAGGATCATACCACATTTATAAGGTGTTTCAATTTAATTCCTTGTTATTGCATCTCTACACCTTACCTGCAAGGAAAGAGAATGGTAATATCTTAACAAACCACCTAACTGATATACATAGATACAACTAGCACTAGAGTATGTAAGACATGAAATTAAGCAGCAAATTGCATTCCGTGTTATTCTTATATAGCACAGCACCTTAAAGGAATCCACTAATTTGAAGCTTGCCAAAAGCAAATGTACATGCTTAGATCGTTGAAGGTTGAAGCATACTAGAATTTTGTATATCCAAGAAGAAAGACATATTAAATTGCCAAAGGGAAAGCAATGGACATGCATTTCAAACACTATGTTTCGCAACAATGAATACCTCATCAAGGAGGGGGAGTTGACAATTGGATCCTTGGAGGGGATTTGAATATGACCGATGTGTGGGACCAAAAAATTGGGCTACACAGGAACTTGCTACATGAGGAGGAAATTACATGGAATTCTCTGCTAAACAGCGTTGGCTTCTCCTTAATTCCTCCATCTAATGCTACATTCTCATGGTCTAATAAGCAGAAAGGGCTTGACAGGGTATATTGCTTGTTAGACAGATTCTATATGGCTAATAGGTCAGCCTCCTTCATGGATAGATGCTATGTTGAAGGAGAGCTTGTGTATTCACACTCGGATCATGTGCCACAAAAGCTAGTCTTGGAGAATATCTCTACTCAAAGAAGAGGAGGTAATGTGCCCTTCAAATTTAACACCTCTTG
>JAANSK020303043.1:0-19462 GCA_011763485.2 Isoetes engelmannii
TCAAGTTGGCGAGGCTTGTAAAGCAAAGTAGACAGTATTGTGCATCCAAAGCTTAGCAAAGCTTAAAGGGAGTTGAGTGGACCATGTAGATCCACTTGGGAACCATGGAATGCGTTATCTAAGTTATTAAGCTTTTGACCATGTGACAAGTCACAAGAGTGTTTTGTTTTGTGTCTTTAGGAGTATGTGTTTTTTGAAGGATTACAAGGGTGTAATTGAAAGTGTGTAGTTGGTGCAAAGCATGAATAGTCTTAAGGAAATAGTTGTGACATTTAAGGAAGTAGTTATGCCATTGAGAAAGATGCGCTACATCAAAGAAAGAGTGGTGTTATCCTCATTCATAAGTAGAAAAGCAAATGATAAATGTTGAACAGTTGCAAAACTTAATATGCTTGTTTTATGACGGGTAGGATTAGAATAAACAAGGTTTGAAAGTTGAGAGCCTAGGATGGCCAATAAAAGATACAGGAATTCTCAAAACTAGGATTCTCTACTTAAAGACCTCGTGCCACAGTTAAACACTAGAAGTTAAAACTCCTATTGCATGACAAGAATACGAGATGATATGCTAGGGGAGCCATTAAAAAGCAACCTTGTCCTTGCATTATCAGTAACATGCGTGCTTAGGCCAGGTCAATAATACATTTCC
Organism: Isoetes engelmannii; assembly: GCA_011763485.2. Classification (NCBI taxonomy): domain Eukaryota; kingdom Viridiplantae; phylum Streptophyta; class Lycopodiopsida; order Isoetales; family Isoetaceae; genus Isoetes; species Isoetes engelmannii. The sequence goes on from JAANSK020303043.1 coordinate 650, forward strand.
ATATTTACAAATGCATTCCTCACAAAATCTATATAACTATCCGAACTAACATTCCTTAGTATTGTGCTACAAAATAAAGTGGAAACATGTAACGAGCTACCTTATCATATGTGTATTGGCCTTGGTATCATAAAGAGCCATCTAGATCAAGCCTTTAGTCAAGTTCAACATGATGTTTTAAAATTAACATGCCCACATTTTATTCTTAATAGCGCATATAGCTTTCAGTTTGTGGCAGTAAGTTGGTAAATCTTGTAGGATCCAGTATGGATCGATGCTCGCTTTTTACAACGCATAGCTATTTGGAAGGAAAAGGTCCAAATACTTCCTATCAGGCTCAAAAAATACTCAATAATGCTCAAGGCGCAGCCATTTTTAGTGGATTGCATTTACGTTCTCAATAATGCACGTGGAACATATCATATGATCTAATTTTGTTCGAAATTGTAGACGTAGAACACTATCCTTTCTGCTAATATAAACACATCTCTAACATTATATAAAAGAATTTGATCAGCCTTTTATTTACGTTGGGATTGGTGTTGGCCTTTTGCTTGTCTTAATTCCCTTTATAGCTGCAAAAATATTTCCTGTTTGAATGCTATCTTAGGAGATGGGAATCTTAAACAATTCAAATATGCCTTTAGAGCTACCAGAGCATTAGCATCTGCTTCAATAACCTTCAACCCATAAAGAAGAGCTTAGTTTTGAATGTCATCCATGATGCTATATGCCATCAAAGCAGAAAACAAAGAACACTCTTTTGTTAGAAGTCACATGTTATCCTGCTTCTTTTTTTGCACGCAACCTTCTCACCTGGCTTTCTCTAAAGCTTTGACCTCTGAATCCAGAATTAGAAAGGACCAAATCTATGACCGCTGCATCAAGAATACAAGTGAGAAATCCATTGTAATTCTTATACTGTATGCAGATCAAGAAATAAGGGTACAACACTTTCTTGTATGTTATTTCTCATTCCATTTTCTGTTTCTTTTCCAAATTCCAGCGTGTATGAGCCATAGTTTCAAAATCTGCGATGTCCATGATAGTTAGGGGAATATTCGGGAATGCTTATGGAACCTATGCATAATTGGCAGTTGGCACTCAAACATGACGCAATATTGCATTTGAAATATCAATATTGGAAGTGTGCGATTGAAGAGGTTTATTCAGGGTCAGAAAATCATATATGATTCACTATACTTCTCATCAAACTTTATCTTAATGGGTGTCCATCTATTGCAAACCTGAGTGTTGTTGTCTTGTTATTTGAGTGGAAGGCATGTTCTATAGTAGGTGGCCTGCACATGTTCTAAAATACCTTACTATATTTGCAAGGGAGCTAAGAGAAGAATGGGGAAAAAAAGATGTTATCTTTGACGATGTAAGATGTTATCATGCCTATTATAATGTCACTAATCCCATTATCTTGTGTTGAAGACTATTATTTAGTATTTGAGAGCTGGCGACAGGGCTCTTTGGGAGCAGGTGGCCCGGTGCATCCCGCTGCATCTGCCTGTGCTGCTCCAGGGTGATGTGCTGGTGCTGCCCTGGAAGGTTCATCCTGATGTCGACGCTGCGTGTTTTGTGCGGTCTGTCTACTGCACGCTGGTCATACATGACACCTTACCTCCATCTGGCAAGTGGTCTCTGCAGCTTTCGGGCTCCCGTTGGCGCTCTGTGTGGGTTTGGACGTGGAGTACCTCCCCCTCCCCCCCAAAGGTCCAGGTGCTCCTTTGGCAGGTGGTGCACCGCTGCATCCGGGTTAATGCCCGGGTGAGTAGGTTCAGGCCTGGTGTGAGTCCTCTGTGCCCTTGTTGTGGGCTGCATCCGGAGATAGTGGAGCATTGTTTGATCCTTTGCCCTCATCTGCAGGTGGCTTGGGACTGGGTTCGGGCTCAGCTCCAGGTTCGGCTGACTAGTCAGCAGTTGCTCTTGCATTTGTATCCAGGGGCTTGGCCTCTTCCGAGGAAGCAGGCCTTGCACTCGTTTGTAGCGTGGCTAGTGTGGCTGATCTGGAAGCGGCGACGGCTGTGGATTTTTCAGGGGGTCCACCAGCCTGCGGCCTCTTTGATCCCCCGTTTGAGGCATAAATTGTTTCAGAGTTTCCAGGTGTTTCAGGGGTTGGCGGAGCGGAAGTTCGCCATTTGGCGGGATTTCCTGGGGATAGTGGATGCTGATGGTCACTTTGTTCGGTTGTAGTTGAGAGGCTGATGGAGTGGTGGGCTATCGTTGCCTCTTCGAGGCAGCTCTTCTTGCTCCTCACTCGTTTTGTATTATTTCTAGTCTTTTAATGCAATGAGAAAAGTTCTTAAAAAAAAAAGACTATTATTTAGTATTGGCATTATCAAGCAATAGTTACGTAATAAACAGTTGCCTCAAATTACGTCTATATTCCTTCGGAATAAAACTCGTAATTCATCTCCCCTTTTCACGGAGCGGCACCGCTTGGTGTTTTACTGATTCCCTGCTTTCCTTTGCTCTTCGCATTCTTTACTCTTCTTTCCTTCTTTCTTTTCTTTGCTCTTCTCATTCTTTAAAGTGCAGTGGCATTTTAAAGTGCAAGAAACCATGATGTTTCTGCCGGATCTGCAGCGAAAGGGAAATCTGTTGCTGAGGGGTTTGCCGGATCTTCTGTTTTCTTTGTTTTCAAGAAAGGCAGAGTTAGGGATTATTAGAGCTATGGCGGCAACGCAAGCGCGTAGCCAGTAGGTACTGAGGTGTCCAAATCCGTTGCTCAAGGTCTCGGATGCTAAGCCAAAATCCATCGCTAAGTCCAAATCTGTTGCTAAGCTTAAACAGGGCTCGACTGCCATTTCTTCTGGTTGAACAGGGGTTTCGCTTGAAGAGCCATTTCTTCAGGTTGAAGTTAGGATTAATCAATGCCTCAATGCCAGTTTTTTTTTTTTTTTCCGATTCTTGAATATCTTCATTGCCACATTTTGAAGCAGTCTATTTTTTGATACAATAGACTTGTTAAGTCCTCTGATCCAGAGTAAAACCGAGGGAATCGACCTGGTGCTGCTGGTGGAGGCGCAAAAACAATTTTTTTTTTTTGAATGCTGAGGTGGCGCAATCGTATTGGTGGAAATTTGAGGCAACTTTTTATTACGTGCTAGGGAAACTACTTATCTCAAAGATTCTCTCAGAAATATTCTTTCGGCGGCTCCGCCAGACTCGACGGCGCTGTGGCTTCGCCGCCTGGGCACCACCTCGTCTGGCGGCCCCCCCTCGAGAAATTCCTTTGAGGAATCTTCACGACCTGTAGTTTCCCTATTACATTATCTTTACACCTGTTCGTAAAGAAATTTTTGGAGTGATGAGAGGGAATAAGCAAAGTATTGAGCACATGGGACTCGGATATAGTGTTGTGATGAAGTGTCGGACATAGATATAGGACTTTCAAATGGTAAACTGTTAAATTTGATACATCGAATCCTTGTAAATTATTTTGCTCTTTTAAGGTGTTAAGATGAAGGCTTTGCAAATTTGTTACCCATGTCAAACCTTTTAAGAAAAATTTCTCACGTAGCAACTCTCATAAATTGGCAACATTTGAATCATAGGTCACAACAGTTCCTAAGTATTTTGCTAAATGAATAGAATGTTGAGCCAGGACATAGGAACAAAGCATGGTCTGGTTTATTACTTCCTAAGCATGAATTTTATCAGCAATCCCCCAAGAACTCATGTAGCAATTTTCATAAGTTTGCAACGGTTGAGCCATAGATCACGACAGTTCAAGTCGTTCATTAAATGTACAAAATGTTGAGCTAAGATATAGAAACAAAGCATGGCTTGGTTCATTGGTCCCTAAGCATGAACCTTATCAACAATCTGCCCAATGTCATGAGAACATAATATGGTTTGGTTCATTGATCCCAGCGCATCAATGTTACCAATAATTTGACCAGCATCATAAGTAATACCAATAATAGTGGCGTGACGTTAAATGTACTGCATGTATGTATGTCTGTGTAATAACCGTAATTTGGCCAACGTCATAAGTAATCATTGATCCCAACGCATGAATGATAACAATAAGTTGGCCAACGTCATAAGTAATACCAATAGTATTGCAGAAGTAGTACCAAGAGTTGCTGCTTGCTGCAAACATCAATCAGAGTTAACATGCCAAATAGAACGGGCAATGCTAGCCTGAAAACACCATACTATTGCTGTTTGCTGCAAACATGAATGAGAGTTAGCATGACAAACTTTACGAAGGACCAAATAAGCAAGAATATAGAAAATGGCTGCTAAAAGAACCTAGAAAAACAGTGTAAAAGACTTCCGACATTCTTGTAGTCAGTTATTATGCGATCATTGCAAGACGTTACAATTTCGTGGCAGTAGGCAATGTTGATTTCCAAGGGTTGCATGACATACCTAGACCAGACATCTAATGCAGTTTATCTCCTCAAATTCCAAATATCAAAAGCTTTTAAGACTGCCGCACAAACTGGACTATTCAAACATTAATGTCACTGCAAAGGAAAGTGAGAATCATGCCCCACTTCACCTCATAATATTAGATGAAATAGTGTGTACCTTCAACTCTCCGAAGATGTTTGCATATCAGCATGGGCGCGTTCATACTCAAATTCACCCAATGTAAGGTAATCAATTGTTGCAAGAGATCCTTGCTAAACTTTGCACAACTGTTTCTTTCTGGAAGCCCTACTTTAGAATTCAAATCCACCTGAAAAATATGCATGAGAGATATGACAATCACACTGCCCCAGATAAGAGAATAAAAGACAACAAATAAATTAACTGCTAACTGGGGCTTCATCTGGCAACTGCTTAGAATAAATTGTCTTTATAAAATCGGATAAAAAATACAGGCAGCTTCACTACAGATCCTAAGAAGGATTGTAAGGTGAATATGTCCATAGCTGGATGTTAGAGAAGAGATATCTAAACTACTAGGACATTGATTTAGTTGCATATGAAATCTCCACTTCCATGTACCTCAGCTGGCAAAATGGTCTGATTAATCCATAAAAAAACCCTATTGAAATATGAGGTTGCACGCAAGATACCAGACTGCCTAAGAACACCGGAACAATATAAAGTTTTATCAAGCTCAGCCACTTTTGTAAAAGGACTCCGCTGCTACTGCAATTCAGGATACTGCAAGTTAGATTCCAAATGACCCATACCTCAACATCATAATCCACCCTACAATCTCAGGCGACTGTAGATTGATGTTTACAGTTCATGCAAATTTGATAATTTGAAACGCCCTCGCAGCCTCCTCTGAGCTTAAGGAACAGGCACTTTTTTATATCCTCCAGACCAATAATGCAAACTAACTGACTTAGATTAATATGCTAGGGTAGAGTTTGTTTTGCAGCCCCCCCTTGCCGTGGCATGTATTGCAGCCCTTGATTTGCAGAATGGATGGCTGGATATGTGCCACGTCAGGGTGGGGGGCCGTAAAACGAATTTGTCCCATATGCTATGCAATGTACCACTGGAATTTTCTGTTACGATGGAGAAGCCCAGCTCTAACACAAATTCTGAATATTTTGTTGCCACCAACCAAAATCTCAACCAGAATTTGAAGCAACATATTTGAAAGGTTAATGATGCCTTTAATAGTTTATGCATCCTACATGAAAATCATGGTGCATCATTAGCAACACTTCCGAGAGCAAAGGCAAGAATGCACCTTCTGTTGATGCCAGGCATTCTAGTGGCTCAAAGTTCTGCCACTAAAGAATCAGGGTTGGATGACATGGCAAGAGATGCAGGATTTCATATCCATGCTGCAAAAATCACAGCTTCATAAAAACGTCCATGGGCAAGCATTGAGGCATGTTGAGGCATGCCTAGCAGGAAATACTGGCAAATCAGCTTTTAGCGAAGCAGGAAGCAAGATAACTGTTTCTACGAGATTCTCAATCAGGTATTTTGCAGTTCTATTAACTAAAAATACAACTTCTCCCAGACATTTGATTTAATCTTGCCATAGTCTAAATGCTCAAATGATCTGTATTATAAGTTCTAAACATGATGTGACATGAAAGATTGGCAGAGAATAATAAAGGGAGTATTTCTACCTATTGAAGAAGAAATTCCCTGTTGTGCAGGAACCATTCTGTCTAGATCTTTCCCTTCTACTCACCGTTTGTCAGATTTCGAACTTCCTGTACACATTAGAGCATGGAAATCCTTGAAATGGGAAAGCAGAGATGGGTTTTATCTGTCGTAGGCCTATGTATCTCATGGAAATAATTTTCTTTCTGGCCGGACACATGTCCAAAGCATGCAGCAAGTTCAAACTAAAAATCAGCTAAATCATCGGACCCAGCTCCTCTAAGCTTGAAATCGGCTACCCTACCCAATCCTTTGCTTTTTTTCTTGATTTCCATAGAAGGCATGAACGAGCTCCGCCTTTGAACAAGCACAAAATTGAAACCATGAATCGGAAGCATGGAGTGCCTATCCTTACAGGTAGTTATACCTTAATTACTAACTCGAGTCTTCGGTCAAATAGATGCCAGACAGGGAAGAAAAAACCAACCCGGAAGAAAAAACCAAACAAACTTGCTACCTCTATGCAAAAAGCCGGACATGCCCAGTTTTGGGCACTCCTTCCTTGCTTCATAGGAAAACCATCCTTGTCGCAACCTCCTGCGATCTTGAACACATAACCCTTGAATTCCTGCACAAACAAAAATAAGTATATCACGGAGGAAGAATTTTGGGAGATTTTTAAATTTTCTCATCCGTAGATCGAGAAATTAGAAGATCAAATGGTTGATGTTAATTTTAGATGATGTTGACAGCCACGTGGATAGGCTAGAATAGCAGGGTCTGGGCAAACAAAAATGGGGCTTAGTGTGTGCCCTTATTGAGTTTAGTATTGGGGAGGCCTTTTTGGCATAGGTTGGGGTTATGATTTTGGGGTTGTATGTATAGGAAACCGTATTTTTTGAGCAGTTTGAGCTGCTTAAAGTCATCTAGATGTTGTGGAATGCTAATTTTGGTGAAGAGGCGGATGGATGGGGTCTGAAATACTGAACCTCCCATAATAGAATTTTCACAGGATCACATGGCCGATGCTTCCTTGCGCATCTGTGGGGCGTGCATGCCGAGATCTGTGGCTGCCGGGATGGAGGGTGTTGGGGAGCTCTGATTTCTTGTCTCTGTTATTATTATTTCCATCTTTGTTATTGTTTCGGTGTTTGTGTCGCATTGCCCAGACCTTCCGGCAGAGGCAGAGCAAAGCATCCAAGCCAAAATTTCAGCTCTTTGAAATTTTCGTGGAGTTCTGGGCATTGTTTATATTGCCGCTGTTCGAAATTTCTGTGCAGTTCTGGGCATTGTTTATATTGCCGCTTTATTTGGATCCTCCAGCCCTGGGCCATTCCGACAGGTTTTTTAACAGATTACCATTCGAGTCTACAGTTCTGGAGCAAAACCGGAATCATGGGCTGCAGGGAGATGGAAATTGATTTGTTTTTTTCCTTTTGCGTTAAGGCGGTGCCTCTGGTCTTGGTGTCTGCATCAGCAAATCCGGCAGGCGAGATGCCCTGGGTTAATGTTATAGCAGAAGGGCTGGGCTATGGCGAATTGATTCTGGCTTTGTGGACATCAGGCAAGCAGACATGAGCAGAAGCATGGAGGGACGATGTCGACGCCAGATTTCCTTCCTTTTTTTCCCTTGGTTTTTTTCCCATGATCGGGCAAGACGGATGGGTAGGCCGCTGGGGAATTGTGCACCATTGAAAGTTGCGTGAGATTTGTTGTTAAAAAAACAGGTGGCCGTTGATCTGGCATAATCCAGCGAATGTTTCCCAAGTCAATGGCTCACAATGAAACCAAAAAATAAAACCCATATATAGTCTAATAGTCTAAAAAGACCCATATACGACCCACTTTAATTAAGGCCCAATTTCCATTAGCGGGTGTCGCATTAAAAATGCTTTTAGTTTCCCAATCAAAAATATACACGACTTCAACTGCCTTGCATGCCTCTTTCCACTAACCGTGGTAGCTGTTGCGATGGAAAAAAAATGGATCTGCCACTGATTTTTTGTTCTACCGGGAATGCCCGTTATATTGGAAATTCGACGGCAGATTTCAGTTTAGAATGGTGATAGATTTCAGCGTTCAGATTTCTGCGTACAGATTTCAGTTTTGAATGGTGACATGTCTGTTACCTGCGACCTTGTGGAAAGATGCAGAATGAAATTTTCGGCAGTTTAGGTATCACCGCCTGGATATGATCTCTACGCCATTTTTTTTAAGCTGCCTATAGTGGAAATCCGGCCTAAATGCATCTTTTATATTAAAAAGTCTGGTAGGGCCTAACGAACCATGTTACTCTTTTGGTGTTCCTAAAATTTAACAGCGCAAAAAAACTATGTCTCTTGACAATACTTATCGTAGTACAAATTACACATACGTTTCACATGTTAATATATTAAGTTAGTTGCACATACCCCCATAAATACCTTTTTTTGAGCATTTATGGCTATTTGCAATCTTAGGACCCCACAGTTCTATGTGGCAGTGTGTAATTGGACCACGTGGCCAATCCTAGGGCTTGGCGCTCTTTCTGAGGCTATTTAAAGGGGAGAAGGAACACCTATTTTAAGTAGAAGGAACTCCAAGTGTCAATTTTTGGCAGCACCAGGTGAAGGAGAGCCCCACAGCTCAAGGCAAGCTTAGGTTGCCAAGGCGCTACTCCAAGGCTATCAGTTTGCTATGTCAACAGTATGCAAGAATCTCAATGTGTGGGGGCCAGTTAGGGTTAGGTGTATAGTAGTATTATGTGCTATTCTAGCCTGATCATTGAATTGTCACTTCTTTTTAGTGTTCGATGCCCATATGTAATCATGACCTCTAATCTTAAAATGAGACTGGCAAAGGAACCGTAGTCATTGTATTCTGTATAATTAGATAGGTTATATTAGAACCGTTGTTCTATTTGAATTAAGTTAAATGACCATGGATGCCACTCTCTTTGCACCTCTTGTGCTTCAGGAAGGGGTGTAAGGACCTAGAAGCCATGAATAGATATGGCTCTAGCAGTAGACCTCGGTAATGCCCATTAGTATTTAGCTTGTGCATAGGGTCCTCCTAATCATAGGCTAAGGGACTTAACTAGCTTATAAAGGAGGACTTTTCCAAGTGTAGTTGGACGCTTGGTGTGCTTAGTCTATTGGGGATCCATTGTTTGCTAGACCTGATAGCTTGCAGTACAAGAGGGTGTTAGTCATGTGCCCAAGGACACAAGCCTATTTTTGAGATATGAGAAGGAACAGCATGAAAATCATGTGGTTGGGTCCCCCTCAAAGTCACCCAAGTCCAAGAAAAGGCAAAGGGAAAGGTCATCGGAAGTATGCCATGGCCCTCACGGTGTGATTCTTGTTTGTTAGGCAAAATGGTCACGGCCTCACAACATGACCATTTTGCCTAGCCGACATGACCTCCACGGCATGACCCATTTCAGAAGATCGCCCAACCGCCCCAGTTAGGTCGACCGCTCCGATTCTTCAGCAGAGGTTATGCTATTTTGGGCCCAAGACCATTGCACTATATATACCATAAAAGATTCTTGTTGTTCTGCTCTCATGTTATCCAGAGATCAACATTTTGTCATTATCGTGTCTCTTGTTTTTTGTTGTTCTTCAACTCTTTCTGCAACCCGCATGATAGTCTATACTTAGAATTTGTCTGTCAGATCCACGGGTCCTCACAAAGGGTTGCCTTAAAAGCCAGACCTAAACATAGGGCAATGTATAGGTTTGACCCCTCTATGTGATGCGTCACCTCAGTGGGGTTAGGTCAAGCATGAGCAGGGGCGATCCTATCTCTCTAGCTACATGCATTGACATGATGCCTCCTGGAGGGAGCAGCCCTCCTGCCTTATTGGACCGAGGAAGATGCAACCCCAGCGTAGCCTTTGGGTTACATCTCTAGTAAGCTACAGTTAAAACCCAAGACTTTTTGATGTATCTGCAAAGTATGCACAGAAGAGGTGGATGGAGTGGACTATCTTTCCATTGTTCTATGTTAGCCAACACCATTGCCGTGACCGTCTGTTGTTATCCAGAGAATCAGACCGTCAAGCATACCTCATTTTGAGCCAGACATAGAATCTCCATCATGTTATGTAGTTGAAGTGTCTATGTCGAGATGTTAGATTATGGTGCCCCACCATGTTTCAAACTTCTGCAGTTAGGATGACTCCGAGGAAGATGGGGCAAGACACGTTCATGCTTCCACATCGCTTCTTGAGCACCAGCAAGGAGTCGGCATATTATAGAGGGCCTCATGCAAGCCTCATGCTGACTAGTGGAGTCGACAGAAGGGGATTTCTCGCATTCATACGGTCGGGGCATGGTACAGATGAGGGGGACGTCACAGCTTCAATCTCATTGCTAGCCCATAGGCGTCAGTATTTTTGGCCCTTCCCTGACTTGAGTTGCATAACCCACAGATTGACTGGCGCTCTAGATCATGCATGTTTACTAATTCTAACTCTAGTCCTAGTTCATCTGCAATTCTTGCGATTGAGGCAACACCTGCTCAGGTTCATGCACTGTCATTGGTTCTTGACTTCGTCCATGTCCCTACTCTGATTCATGTCTGCATTTTAGTTCATCAGCATAAGCATACTACATCTACCACTTTTGGACCTGCCAGAGTACCTGCACTAGGTACTTCTGGATTAGGTACTGTTTGCTTGTTCTTGTCATCAAAGCTAATTCAAAAGTTCAAAATAATAGTCCAATTCATATTAATATTCAAGATTAAGATAAAGACAATACTATTGGACGCCAAAATAAATGCATTCAAACACTTACTAGTTATCGAGACACTATCACTATATAAGTACCCAGTATCCAGTGTTAGATACTTGTTTAGGTAGTTCCATAGTCCCTTATTAGTACTTTTTGTGATAGGGTGTAGCATGCTTATGAATGTTCCTGCTCCTGATCTTATTGCTATCTCTACTTCAGTCCATGTTCCAGATTCTATCTATGTTCCTGATGATGTCCCAGTTCCTGCACCTGGTTTAGCTTTGGCTCCTAGTCGAGTTCCTATCCAGATCATGTTTCTATGGAGGCTTCAACATCCTGATCATACCCTCAACATCGTATCTTGAAGATTTTCTTTACAATTTATTAAATCTGGAAGGCCAAATCTTAATTCTGTGAAAAATATAGGCAGGTTATTTGAATGGCAACAAAACACTTCAACTTGGTTATATCATAATGCACCACTTCAATTTGGTTATATCACAATACACTCAATACTTGCTTTGAGTTTGCATTCACAACCTTAAATTTGAAAGCGACCAGAATGCTTCATTTCATTCACAATATATGCAACCATATGAAATATGAGCTAATGAGAAATAATACATTTAATCATTAGCGAACCACTGTAGCAATGGTACTGCATATAAATATTGTAGCTTAAATATCTATAAGAAATATGAACCCATTACCACCGGTAGAACGGTCCTTCAACAATGCAACCTTCAACTCGGTTAGACTCCGAACAACTGAATGTGAAATCACAGGAATGCATCTTGGCTTTATAGGCCAACTTCCCGCCAATCTGCAATCTGCAAATCAGTGGAAGCCTGCGTGTATATCCAGGATTACCTTGCCTTCCAAACCTCCCGGGATGCTAAAAATATCTAGCTCAATTTGAGCTGCTAAATATCCCACATGTGTCGAGCTTATAGTAAGCACGTTTTCAACCATTGAAAAATTAATATTCATATTTGCCCTAATACTTTCCAAAGTCACTTCAACCCCTTGTAATCATGTGAAATCTCTATTCAGCTTGTGACATTCAGTCTGTGATCATCAAAAAACACATGTTGATCACATCATGCAGACTTGGACAATGTCCTCTGCTTCATCAAAAGGCTAAGAACAAGATAAAATGTTCTTAGATTATTCATTGTGCTCACTTTTCTCTTGAACTGTATCATGAATGTGATGACCCTGCATTTCCAATATTCCTCCTTCATCACATTCCAGATTGTTCCTCTGTCACGTTTAATTTTTCCCTGAACTTTATAAACTTAATTTCAGGTAATGCTTTGGTAAGCACATATGCAGTTTGTTCTCCTGTATTTACATATTGCATTTGAACATACCCTTTTGCAGCCAAGTCTCGTATGAAGTGAATGTTCAGTTTTATATGCTTTGTACGTTCATGTTGCACTGGATTCTTCACTATAGCTATACTGCTGTGGCTGCCTGAAAATATAACAGTTGGTGTTTCTTGCCTAATATTTAGTTCTTCCAGAAGTCTCTTAGCCAGGTAATTTCTTTAGAGACTAGTGATGATGCTGAATATTCAGCCTCTGCAGATGACATGGCTATTGCTGACTGCTTTTTGCTTCTCCAGGCAATTGGTCCACCACCTAGGAATATAACATAACCTGAGGTTGATTTTCTTGTAGCCAAATCCCCTCCCCAATCTGCATCACTGTATGCATTTAATGTCAGGTTGCTCTTGCAATAAGTAATGCCATAATGCTTTGTGCCTTTTAGGTATTTCAATACCCGTTTCCCTGCTTGCCAGTGATCCCTAGTAGGATTGTGGCATCTTCTGCTAAGCACATTAACAATGTATGAAATATGAAATGTCTAGTCGGGTGTTATTCGAGATATACAACAGACATCCAATTAGAGCCCTGTAGGGAGTCATTTCCATTTCCCTGATTTCTTCTTCTGACATTTGGTTTTGTGCAGTTAACCTATGGCCTGTGACAGTTGGTATTCTGCTGGGGTGTGCCTCTTCTAAATTGAATCTTTTAATCATGTTCTCAATATGTTTTGATTGTTTGAGTCTCAAGACACCTTTTGCTCTATCTCTTTCAACCTCAATCCCTAGAAACTGTCTAAGCTCTCCCATGTCAGACATGCTGAACCTTGCTTTTAGAATTTCTTTACATGCATTTAGACATGTGATGTTGCTGGCTGCCATTATGCAATCATCCACGTATAATGATATTATGCAGAAATCATCATATCATGTTTAAATCTATAGAGATTACCATCTTTTTTGAGTTTTTCAAAGCCCTGCTCTCTCAGAAAGGTATCCATGCAATTATACCATTCCCTTGGGGATTGTTTTAATCCATAGACCGCCCTACTTAGCTTCCACACCTTGCTTTCACCTTGTTCAAATCCTGGTGGTTGTTTCATGAAGACTTATCCTTCTAATCTTGCATTTAAAAATGCTGTCTTAACATCCATATGGTGCAATTCTAGGTTCATGGAGTCTGCCATACTTAGTAGCAGTCTCAAGCTTGTTAGTTTGACAATAGGTGAGTACGTTTCATCATAGTCTTTGCCTTTCTTTTGTGTGTAACCCTGTGCCACTAATCTGGCTTTATATCTCTTGTCTCCATCTGGACCTGTTTTAATTTTGTAGAGCCATTTGCTCCCTATCACATTTACATTTTCTGGTCGATCTACTATTTCATAAGTTTCAGTCTTTTTAAAAGACTCTAGTTCCTCCTCCATTGCATTCAACCACTTTCCTTTATCTACATCATTTAATGCTTCCTCAACTGTAGTAGGTATAGCAACATCATCCATTATAGCTAAGATTTGGTCAAAGTCATGATCTTCTCCTCCCAGTCTTCTACTTTTTCCTGTTTCTGATCTGCCATACTTACTTGCATCTAAGTTTATGTCCACTTGCAATCTTTGCAATTGTGTTTTCCTTCTCTTTTGTGCCCCTGAACCTGCATTTGGTTCTTGTGCATTTTCAGCTATTGCTTGTTCACCCTGAGCTTGTTCATTGCTTTGATTTTCTGCTACATCTGATTGCTGTGTATCTCTCTCAACATGATTATCCTCATCATCTGTATCCATGTCAGCATTGAATTGTACCATTTTATCTGCCTTGCTTTAACTTTGTGGCTGCTTAACAGTCTTATGCCTGTGCTTGTAGAGTATGTCTTCATCGAAATAAACATCCCTACTTATAACTATTTTCTTTGGAAATGAGTCGGGGGGAAATGACTGTTAGGCGCTCTCGCTCGCGCTCACGCCTTTGCCACCGACTTCTTGACCTCTATCTTGGATCGAAGGAAGTGAAGCCCGGGTCCGATGGATGAGTCCTTGCTATTGGATGTTCTCCAGGGCCTGGGTTTCCATCCTGGAATTCTTGACGAGGATCTAGATTCAATTAGAACTGTTGAGAACTTTATCAGACTTGCTGTTGAAAACTCAGGGAGAGTAGGCTTTTGTAGGATTTCAGAGGAAGGCACCTTCTACTTGTGCATTTTGTGCTATGACAGAGAGGGATCCTTGAGAGTTAGAACCCACAACGGTCAACCGTACATGTCTCTTGGAAATTCTCACTCTTGGAACTTATTCAAGATGCAGATTTTAGAAAGGTTTGGGAATGAACCGATATACCAGTGGGCTGCTTTCTTTGATCTTGAACCAGACCAGGTTATTGAAGATCTTGACATTGTTGTCTGGAGGTACATGGTGTCCAATTAGCCTCTGGATTAGTTGGATCTTAGTAATAGATTAGTAGAAGTTTAGCTTTAGAAGAGTTTAGTGTTAGACAGCCGTTAAAAGAGTTTATCTTGGTTTCTGGAGGAGGGAATTGGGAACAGTTGTCAGTTTTCTTGTTTTCTGCGCCAGTTTGGGGTTTCTTGTGACAAGGAAAGGAATAAGTCGTATAGGGCTTGGATTTTGAGGGGCCCCCCCTCATGCGCAGCATCCTTTGTTCAGAAAAAATCTTAGCTCCCATTTACGCTAGGTCTTGGAATTTGTGCAGCTTCCTCTTCCCTCTTTTTGCCCCCTTTGCTATCGGATCTGTGCTTCTCTGTTCCTAAGTAGACATCCTTCGACCTCACCGATTCACAATCTGCGGTTTAGACAGACTCAATGACAACAAGTGGATGGGCAGTGGTAGGGAACGGCAAAAAAGAAAGGACAACTCTGCCAAAAACAGCAAGGCAGGGCCCTTCTTACCCGGATGGGATGTCTCTAAGGCATCTCAAAGAATTGGAGCAGGATGAATGGAATAACATCTTTTGGCTTGACGATGGGAGGGATAAAATATGGACTCTTTTGAAGGAACTCTACTCTGGTTTCGAAATAATCAAGGATCAACAAAAGGCCGCATCTTTCTGCATGGGGGTTATGGAGGACGCCTCGCTTTGTAACACAAAGGAAAAAATCATGCAACTTGAAGAAGATTATACTATGGGTAGGGCTAATGACCGTGATTGGGGCTGGAATACACTGGAATATCTTCAAGAAATGGATAGGAATCTTTTTAAGCTGATTTCGGCCAAACAAGGGCACTCATCAGAGGATTGTTGCAGCCTAAGAAATAATATTTTCTCTAGGTCTATGAATGAAATGCTGAACAGAGTTAAAGAGATTCTTGTTGAAATTGACACCCTTCGATGGAGATCCAAAGCCTCGGTTAGACTGATAAGGAGGTGGGAAAATGTCGAAGACCACGTGATTGAAGACCAGAGAAGGCTTTTTAAGCAAAAACTTTTGGGAGTTGTTAGAGGAAGTACCTTCGAGAAGGTTTCAGAAAAGACAGCGGCATATCAGATATATCTAAAGAAAGACACTAAAGCTTGTATCATCCGAGATGGCAACGGGTTCTTGGAAGCTTACAAATGTAACTGCAGCAACTGCCAGGAAGTGGTTGATTCCAGGCTGGACCGTCCAAAACCGAAGTACACTGATACCAGCGCTAAGAACCGGATCCCAATTCTCGGTAAACGTGATACTACCAAAGGTCAGATGAACTTTTCTTATAAAAACATTTTGTCAAAAGATCCTTCTGGTTCTTCTGATTATTCTGTTAATAAGGATAAATATCAGCAGAATGTTTCTTATAATAATAGGGAAATTGACCTTTCTGATGTTATTGATAGCTCAGCCTCTGATCTCTATGTTAAAAAAGGTCTTCTTGTCCACTTCCCAGGCAAATGCCCCTCTCTTGGGGAAGTTAAGTTCTGGGTCACCAAGCTCCATAAGATTCCCATTCTCTCTATTCTGAAAATGGACTGCAACACATTCCAGATCCTCTGCAGGGATCAGGGTAGTGTGGATTACCTCCTCAAAAAGAAAATAGAGTCCATAGCTAATAATTATAGCTTCTATCTTATGAGATGGAATCCTCTGTTTTTCCCAGGTAGTTCTGATATTATCTCTACCTCCACGTGGGTTTCTTTCCCTAATTTGCCCCCTGCTTTGTGGACCCACTCTCATCTCAAGGCTATTTCTAAAAATTTAGGGCAGATCATTGATATCAACATACCCTAGACCAATTTTCCATCTGTATGCATCTCTAAAAAGGTCGATTCTGATTGGAGCACAGAGGTCAAAGTCAAGCTATCTAAAGAAAAAAATTTCCTGCTTAAACTTGAATACTCCAAAATGCCTGACCTCAAGGAGAAGATCGATAAAGGTAAAAATAAAACTACTGATTTTATGGTTGACAACAACCCTCCAAAGGCTAGACAAGAATGGAGACCCAAGCAAGTTTGGGAGAAAGGTGAATGCAACCAGTCCAAGGATGTTCAACAAAATGGTAATGACTTTTCTGTCAACAAGGACTGGACTATCACCATAAAAATGTTGATCTCTCAGTTAAGGTCAACACAGGTATTGTGACTTTAGCTCTTCCTCCTATCTGTTCTGATAGCAATATTGAAGAAATAGAAAGTATCGATTCAGACATAGGAGAGGAAGAAGATTTCATCCAAACCTGTGATGAAATGGGTTGGAAGCAGATCAATTACAAAAGAAGGGAAAGAGGTAAAAAGAAAATATATTCTGGCCCCTTAAGAGTTAGCCCAAGAAATTCAGCCATTCAATCTAGGATGGCTAAGGATATGTACAAATGTTAACCATGAATAACTCTCTTAAATTAATTACCTGGAATCTCCAGGGCATTAATAGTAATATTAAAAGGGAGCGCTTAAAGGTTTGTATTCATTCCCTTAATTTGGATGTCTTATTTATTCAAGAGCACAAAATTCATGATGCTAATCATGAAAGAATTATTTCTGGCACTATGCCTCCTAATTTCAGAATTTGGTCGATATGTGCTAATGAGTCTTATGCAGGAATTGCCATAGCATGGAATCAAAGGATTAACCTTGAGGTTTTATTTATGGTCAATGATACTCTGGGCAGATGGCAGATTATGATAGGGCAGATTGACAACTGTAAAATTGCCTTTGTTAATGTTTACTCCTACCACAGCCCTGGTGAGAGATCAGAGGTTTGGCATAGAATTTCTCAAAGTTTAAATAACTTGGATTTTGATGAATGCATTCTTGCTGGTGATTTCAATATGGTAACTGATGAGTTTATGAGAAACAGAAATTTCAGGCCGCTTCTCCCTCAAGAAAATTGTACCTGGTGCAATCTCATCAACTCTAACAACCTCACATTGGTCAGAACGAAGCCTGGGTCCTACAACTGGTCAGATCATAGGGGTGACCCCATTCTCTGTCTGCATGACAGGTTTTATTTAAGTGAGGATCTCTGGCATAAAAGTAGCAGAGTTGAAAATCTGGAAGGTTTCACTCTCTCTGATCATTTTCCTCAAAGGCTTATCATCCAAGGAAAGAATGATTCTAAAAGAAGAAGTTCCTTCTTCAAACTGAACATCAATCTGTTGGATCATAATGACTTTAATACCAAGCTTCAGGAGATTATAGACAGAAATCCCAAGCCTAATGGCAGTCATGGATGGATGGAATGGTGGATTAACATAGCCAAGCAAATTAAAAGTTGGCTAAAGGAGTGGGGGAAATCTGAGTTCTACAAGAACAATGCCCACCTAGAAGGTCTAAGGAGAAGATTGCTTCAGGCATTCCCGGACCAGCTAGAAGATATTAAATTGGAAATTGAAAGAGAGGAATTGAAAATTGCCAAGGGCTGGAAGATTAAAGCCAAAATCAAGGAGATTAAGGAGGACGAGAGATGTAACTCCAAATATTTCTTCATCAAAGCCAAGGCCAAATCGAAAAGGAATCAGATTTATGACATTAAAGTGGGAGATACAGTGATCTCAAAGGATGAGAAAATCAAGGAGGCAGCTGTTGAGCACTTCACCAATATCATGGGAACTAACAGAGACTCTCCTTCTATCAGAATGGATGAGTTCATCAATCTCCCCTCCAAAGTTTCTCACATTCAGAATTTTAATATGACTAAGCCTTTTGAAAATGGTGAGCTTTTGCAGGTCGTCAAAGACATGGATAATGGAAAGACTCCTGGACCTGATGGCCTCCCTGCAGAGTTCTTCAAAAAAACATGGGATCTTTTGGGGGACAGTATTACTAATATTGCCAATGAGTTTAGGGAGAAGAAGTTCCTAGATTCGAGAATCAACACTAGCTTGATCGCTCTCATTCCCAAAATAGATGCCCCTTTCTCCTTCTCAGATTACAGACCCATCTCCTTATCAAATGTAATCTACAAGATCATTACAGGGGCTGTAGTTGTTAGGATCAAGCCTGTTCTTGACACTGTTATCAATAGCTCTCAATCTGCTTATCTTAAGGATAGGTATATTCTTGATAACGTGGTCACTGCTATTCTGGGATTGCAATGGGCAAAAGATTCCAAGCAAGACACAACCTTGCTCAAGCTGGACATCACCAAAAACCACGATTTCACTATTTTGCCATTATTCTTTGATTTTGAACTCTACCAAAAGTGCTAACCCCATTTTCCACAGGAGAGCTAACCCCATTTTCCACAGGAGGGCCAACCCCATTTTCCACAGAAGGGCTAACCCCATTTTCCACAGTGTGAGATT
>JAANSK020303154.1:0-19462 GCA_011763485.2 Isoetes engelmannii
AGAGAGAGAGAGAGAGAGAGAGAGAGAGAGAGAGAGAGAGAGAGAGAGACATTGACAGAAATCAGGAGTATAGAGTCTATACAAGCGACTCAAGATCGCATTAAGGCCGGCTTGGATTGGTCCAAATTGGGGAATATGTGCTCTCACTTCTTCTTTAGGACTGCCAAGAGAAGACATGTGTCAAGCTCTGTTTCTTCGTTGCTTCTACCTGATGGATCAGAAATATTCGATGCTGCACAGTTGAAGCAATTTCTTTTTTTATCATTGCTCTTACTTTTTTGCTGCAGAGTTTTTCCAAGTGTATTGGAGCTAGCTAGAGATGATGTCTTTAATGCTTTCTCCGAGTTTTGTTGATCTAGGATCTTGGATAAGATCTTCAACACTGGTTGCATTTCTCTTATTCCTAAATATAAAGAGTCTAAAACCATTTCTGGTTGGCGCCCCATAACTTTGCTTTCTACGTGCAGAAGATCTTTACTAAGGCCTTGGCAAAGGGAGTGCAAGATATTTGGGCAGAGTCTATCTCTCCACGTAGTCAGGCTTTTTTCCTAAGCGGTATTCTTGATAATGTGGCCACAGCTTGTGAGGGGATCTACTGGGTGCCTCTAAAAAGTCAGCACATTGTCTGCCTTAGCTAGATTTTGCTAAAGCCTATGATAGTGTGGATTGGAATTTCTTGCAAAAATGTCTTATGGCATTGGAATTTGGACAGTTGTTACCAGGCTTCTAGATTTCAGGGCATCATACCAGGATCACATAATACCATAACAATAGAACAATTCTAATATCTAATTCTAAGGAATAAAATCTGATATTAGGGTTAATGATTCAAGAACACTTAACACTAAAACAAAAGAGGCAATTTAGCTTAACTTCGACTGTTACGCAAAGATTGACATGCTATTCATCGACCAACTTGGTCCTTCACCTAAATTGCCACTGAATGACCCTGACATGGCTGATCTTCCACACTAACTAAGGCATTGGGATAACGCTTTATACAATTCCATCCTACTTGAGCTCCAACGCTTTGATGACGCCTATGCTCCTCGAATCTCGCTCTAGATTCTCCTGATCCTATGGTGGTGTATGAACCTAGTGTATAGGGAACGAGGATAAGCTCATGAGATTGAATTATCCAATGGCATTGGTACCGTCTTACAGGCGGCCTTTAGTGATATCAACGTCACCAAGCATAGCTTATGGACCAAGACCAGTAGGATGCCAATTTACATGTCTTGTAACTATGGGCACCATAGGTATGTGTCAGCAACATCCGCCTTAGCACTCCTTATGCCAGCTTTAAAGCTTCTTGTCCCCATGCCTCTAGACACCAGTTACAAGCAGGCCATGATCCAGGAGCTGGACACCCAAGAGGTATAAAAAGGAAGGCACATCAATAGGTCAACTTCATTTGAAGGATGATTACGAGCAAGAGATTGAAGAGGAAGATGAGAAAGCAGCTATGGCAGAAGAGATGTTGAGGTATGCTAAAGGAAGGGAAGATGTTCCCTTGGTGGCAATAGAACCTCCCAAGGGCATCACAAAGCTTGTTGCCAGTCATTATTAAAGTTGAGGAATACTTACTTGCAAATGAGATTTTGCAACTTCCATATAGCATTGAGGAAGATCTTCGCATTGACGAGATTCTATCTATGCTTTGCACCGAGCTATAGGGTGACTTCATTGGTTACTCGTACTAGGAATTTTCATGGCAAGTGGCAGAACGACACACATACATCGGGGATTCAATAACGCATATAGAAGCATTTTACACAATCAAGCAGACCCTCGAACAATAGCCTATGCCATCATAGGAGCTTTTAAGGCTCTGGCTTAATGTACCTAAGATCACGGAAAGGCAAGCAGTGGACGGCTACATTGAGTGTCTTAATAGCAATATCAAGAGACTAGTCTGTGTCATAAAGCCAAGGAGTGTTGGGGAAGTAGAAGACAAGGCCTTAATTCTGGAGATCCAAGCACCTACCACAACAGCCTAGAAACAACCCTACTTTAACAAGGGGAAAGCAACGGGATCCCATACCCCTGGGCCGGCAAGCCCCGCACCAGTAGCCACCTGAAACTTCTAGGATAAGCCGGACAAGAAGGTCACCTTTAAGGCGCCATATTCAGGGGGATCTGGAACATGCAAAACAGAAAAGACATTTCTTGACATCATCTCGAAGAACAAGGTTGCAAAAAACACGGGAGTGTCACAGCACTCCCATATGAAAAATTCCTTTAAAAAAACAGATTGCTCTCCAGAAGAAGGTTTTTTCAAGGTGAAGGTGAGAATTTTGAGAATTTTTCCTTTTTAACCTTAAGAATTACTGACCTGATGTGGTGCGTGTGGTCAGGCTGCTCTTTACATCCTAGAGCACAAAAGTATTGGTGAAAAAATTTAATGCTTTGTCACGGTACTGCACTGATACACAAATTACAAAACAGAGGCAACGAAGATGAAGTATGTCTAGAAACAAAAAAGCCACAATGCATTGGCCTAGAGAATCTTAAGGCATTAACTAGTTGCATACCACATCTTTACCTTCTGGCTACCACAATTTCTAGAAACCCTATGAATTGGCTGGACAACCTAACTTCATCTCAACCCTTGCTGCACAGATGTCAGGTGCCATGCGCAAAAAATAGAGCAGATGTCAGGTCAAATGCGCAAAAATGTACAGATGTCAGGTGCCATGCGCAAAAAATAGAGCTTTGCTTTGAAACCCTTGATTGATGCATCAACAAGCACAAACCCTTGTTTAAATCCATTTTGAAGGTCATCACTGACAAATCTGATCAACGCAAAAAAACTTTTATTGTGCTTTCAATTCATTGTCCGAAAAGCCTTATAAGCCGATCCCTGATGTTTCTTACATAGGTCGGAGAAAAAGGGCCACATATTCATGCAAAAAGGGGCAGGGCATGAAGACGCTTGCAAAGGGCGGATATGGGTAAGTCGAAGTTGAATCTTGGCTCAAAAATCAATGAATTCATGGGGAAAAAAAGCTAAGCAATCTTCCAAATTCAAACCCGAGGTCAAAACGAGGAGGGTGAGGCCAGCTCCAAGGCAGCCGTTCCAGGTCTTAAAGAAAAGGAAAATAAATAGAGGAAAGGGAAGAACCAAAGGGGAAATCAAGAAAACGATAGGGGAATTGCCAGAACCCATTTCCATCTTCGTGTATATTTTAAGGAGTTTTTCTGATTTCCCTGGCTCTACATCTTGTAAAATAGAGATTTAATGGCGAAAGCTAATGCCACATCAGTTTTTGATGATGTGGAGGTGATACGTGGATAGGCTAGAATTGTAGAAAAGGTTGTAGGCTCGGTAGAGCTGGTGTGCTAAAACAAATTTACCATACCATATAAAATGTAAATGATGAGTATGCAAATAAAACAAATAGTAGATATTGTGCACTTCTCAAAACTTCTACGATGATTTAAAGGATCAAAAGCTTGATTGATTTGGATCTATATTGAAAGTTGTGCATGTATAAATAGATAGTACTTTGTACGCCATACTATCCAATAGTCACTAGTATCATGAGAGGCTCATAGTCACTATTTGAACAATTTTTCACTTCTTTATTTCCTTTGTGTGTACTCTTAGGTATGGTCATCGCTCTTTCATCTCTTGTTTATAAGATTATAGGTAACGTTTTGATGTATGGCCCAGATCGTAGGCTTGTGGGCACCTCTTGTTTCGATTATGGTTATGGTCATTTATGATTGGGGGCGCCTATGATTTTGAAATATGAAATACAAGTTCACCTAAAGTTTAGAATATGATCATCTCTATTCTTCTTCTTCTTCTTCTATAAGAATTTGCCTAAGGTTTTCGAATATGAAATACAGAGATTTGAACCTCTACTAAAATAATCCAATACAAGTTAGCCTGGTTTTGGAATATGATCATCTTTATACGGGGTTGCCTAAGGTTTTAGAATATGAAATACGGAGATTCAAACCTCTACCAAAATTCAATATCCTCCTAATAACAATGCTTTAACCAATGCAACCTGCGAGCTAACGTACTTATTTTTTCTATTGGATCTCCTTTTTTATTTTTGTAGTAACTCATTCAATCATTTTAGCAATATGGTCTGTGGTCTCAAAAATGGTGATTTATGCATCCATATCATGGTAATTTGTAATTAAGGGCGCCTATGATTTTGAAATATGAAGTACAAGTTTGCTTGAGGTTTTGGAATATGATCATCTCTATATGAGTTTGCTTAAGTTTTAGAATATGAAATAAGGAGATTCGGAATGCTACCAAAGTAATTCAATGTCCTCCTAATAACAATGCTTTAACCAATGCAACCTGCAAGCTAACTTGCTTACTTTTTTCTATTAAATCTAAACTCCCATTCAATTGTTTTAGGGGTATGGTCTATGGTCTCTAGAATGGTGATTTATGCATCCATATCAAATCCCCCTGGAACCCCTTGTTATTGTGCTACATATTTTCTTATTTTTTTCTATATACATAGTTTGGGAGTTAGTTTGAAAATAACCTCTCCTCCAACGACATAGGATAATCCATAGTGTTAAATAGAAGATATGACGCCTATAAGAATGGTTAAGAATGTATGTTATTAATGGTTTATTATTTAGTTTAATATTTAGAAGTCTATCTAGCTATTCGTATGATTGCAGATGACTTTGTCGATGTGCAGCTGATGTAGCGGAAGTCTTCAGAATTCCTGTTGGAGGTCATGTTTGTGTTGGAACAAGTCACATAATGGTAGAACAAACAAACCTTTTTAGCATATTTGTCTCTTCTATTTGTTGTTATAATCTCATCAAATGAACTCGTTTAAATATATCTCAATGCATTTGCATTAAGGAATATGGATTCCGGATATTTTCAAAATTTTGGGAGATATCTAATGTATTTTTGAGTTCTCACTATCTTGATAAGTTTGCAAAGACAAAGATGTACTGGTTTTCCACTTGTGAATGTGTTGCCTATTGACTTTGTCTTGACTGTGATGATGTGCTTGAGTTGTAAGGAAAGGTGGAGAAGCCAGCTTTATGGCGAGTACTACTCCAGCTCATGTGGCATGTGATTTTATGTTTCAAGATACTTATGATAGAGGCTTAGAGAAAAGCGAAATGAGGTGCTAATGCACTGTGGTTTGCCATTGCAACTATGTTGTAGATGGAGGATGCTGAACATATAGAGAATGGTTTCACGAATTCACCATTTGCTTAAAAAATAGGCTTCATAAAGCCATTAGGGAAGCAAGTAGAGGAAAAACTGGCCCAACTTGAGTTCGTTATATGTTGGATGGCAAAAACGAGTAGATTATATGTAGCTCCTTGTATATACTAAAACCATCAACCCAAAAATGCATACCGCATCCCAATGTGGTTTGTCTGAGATGGCCTCGGCCTACACCGAGAATTTGGACAAATGCACGCCCATGCATGTAGATATACATTATTCTCCCTAACTCCTCAGGCTGAACAAAGGCACTAATTCCTCGCCCTCGAACTTGGACACATGCATGCCCATGCATTACTCACACATATTATCAATTCCAAAATATCACCCATGAGGATCTTATTTGTACTTACTACCATGTACACCCATACACGCGCACATATATTATTCTTGGTAGAGTTTTGGGATTTCTATGTTAATCCACACCTATTATTCATACCCATGTTACTCAACATCTATTGCTCAATAAATAAGCATCTTACTGCCATCGCCTACCAACTCTAAAGTATCACGCATGTGGACTTTACTCACACCTACTACCACACATGCACACTAATTATCCCTTCTTTCTCTAATCTTTCTTCTTTCTGTCTACCTCCCCTCTTTATCCTCTTTCTTTTTTCTTTTTATTTATTTCTGCTACGTTTGAGGAGTTTACTCGTGTTACTCAACACCTATATGCTCAAAGGCCTACCCTTGAGGAGCTTAATCACACCTACTACTACTTCCAATCACCCATGAGGAGCTCACTAAGACCTGCTACCAACACCTACCACCAATTTTAAAGTATCACCTCTATGAGGAGCTTACTGACACCTACTACCAATTCCAAAGTATCACCCATTAGGCCGTGAGCATCTGGAACATTCTAGAATATTCTATTCTGACTATTTGCAAAGTTTCCTATTTAGATTGAGATGCTTACATGTGAGCATCTGAAACATTCTAGAACATTTTGCTTTGGCTGCCTGAAAAGTTTTAAAAAGGCTTCTATTTTTAAGTTGAGGTGCTTACACCTGAGCATTCGGAACATTCTAGAACATTTTACTTTGACTGTCTAAAACGTTTCAAAAAAGTTTCTATTTTAGAGGGAGGTGCTTACCCATGAGCATCTAGAACATTAGAAAACGTTCTAGTTTGGCTCTTTGTAAAATTTCAAAAACACTTTCTACTTTTAGATTAAGATGCTTATCCATGAGCATCTAAAATAGTCTAGAAGTTTCTAGAACATTCCAGAACATTTTATTTTCGTTCTTTGCAAATTTCAAAAAAAAAAATCTATTTTTAGACTGAGGTGCTTACCCATGAACATTTTATAGAGCATTTGAAATTTTCAAAAAAAAACTTTCTATTTTTAGACTAAGGTGCTTGAGAATATTCTAGAACATTCTAGAACTTCCTAAAACCATCTAGAGCTTTTTAGGATCCGACGGCCTAGATCATGCCACGTGGTGGCCTCTTGGCCGTGCACACCTGAAACAATCTAGAACATTACAAAACATTCTATTTTGGCTCTTTGCAAAATTTCAAGAAAACTTTTTATTTTTAGGCTAAGGTGCTTACCCATGAGCATGAGCATCTAGAACAATCTAGAACCTTACAAAACATTCTATTTTGCAAAATTTCAAAAAAAAAAACTTAACTAGGTGCTTATCCATGAGCATCTAAAATATTCTAGAATTTCCTAGAACATTCCAGAACATTCTGTTTTGGCTCTTCGTAAGATTTTAAAAAAACTTTCTATTTTTATACTGAGGTGCTGGCCCATGAGTGTGTAGAACATTCTATAAAATTCTACTTTGATTCTTTGAAAATTTTCAAAAAACTTTCTATTTTAGACTGAGATGCTTATCCATGAACATCTAGAATATTCTAGAACGTTCTGGAAATTTCTAAAATTATCTAGAGTTTTTTTAGGATCCGACAGCCCAGATCATACCACTAAAAATCCTACCGACCTACGACCTACCTACCGTGGATGCCAGGAACTATCCAAGGATTCTCTAAATATCCCATCCATCCATCCATCCATCCATCCATCCAATGGATGGTCGGATGGCACCCTAACGTCGTACCACGACGATGAACAACATATCAAACACTTGCTAACTTGCATAACGCACAAGGACTTTCTCCTCGGTCGTCGAATGAGTGAAAATACCAAATCCCATTCATCCATTTAGAATATGCTAATAATATGCAATCACTCCACCAAGCCAAGGGTTTGCCCTTCGGGCAACCCAAAAAGCAAACAACTCGCATATGCTCGTCAATGGAAAAGGGAATTACTCGTTTTTGTAACCAATTAGAGTAGTCACCAAAGAGTCAGTGATGCAATGGCAGGTCTAGAAGAATGCTTTTTTCACTTTTATTGGTGGTGGTGGTGGTGGTGTTCGAAGTGGTGGTGTTCAAAGTGCCAGGGACAGGTGCGCATGGAAATTGTGGAGATTTTAAATCTGGAGAATTTATTATTTGAAATATATTAGGGAAGGTCTTATGATTTCCAAATAAATTGTTTTTTACTAAGTCCGAAACACTTACAATCCCTGACGATTATTCTTTCTACGAGCTTTGGAACACAGCAATGCTTGGTGTCAATGGTAGATTGTTATGTGTGCACAATATTTGTTACTTTTATGCACTATATGAGCAATGGTTATAAACGGGGCTATGCAGCTGCAGTTTTCATCCAATTAACATGAACTTTAAGTAAGGTATGTAGCTGTACTTTTTATCCAATTAACATGAACTTTAGGTAAATATCTAGCCCAACTTTATGTATGAAGGAATGTAAATGAAGATGATTTTGCATACCTTCGATTATATTTCAGCTCTTTTAGTAAGTTGAAATAAAAGGGTTTTGGACTAATATGGCAAAGAAGAGCATAAAATAAAAAGGAAATATCCCACAAGGTAACTTTAGGAGCATAAAACTGTAATATCTCACAAAATAGACAAGAATGCATAAGACCTTAGTAGTTCTAGAGGTAACATCAATATGGAATCAACATGGCAATACCACAGGGCTAATAAGGCAAATAGGAGTATAAAAATGTAATATTCCACCAAGGGCTAATATGGCAAATAGGAGTATAAAAATGTAATATTCCACAAATGCTTGTGGAGTATTACCACACTTCACCTAGCACTATTTTGACAGTTGTTTAAAGACAAATAGGCACTATGGAATTAAGGACAATTCTTATAAGGAGGAAATAAGTTGGTGATACAGAGGATGCATCTCTTGCATAAAGGTAAATTTGTGTACGTTTTTCTTTGTAACTAGTCACTGAACCCTGAAAAACTCAGAGTCGTCACAAAACAGAAACAAATGTTTTCAGATTTTTCTAACAAAAGCGAAATCAACGCTCTGAGCAATATGATGTTGCATGTGGCTGCTGCAGTACTAGGCTAGGATGTCATAACTTCCTGCCAATCTATTAACAGCCCTTAAAAGCTATAGATATCAAGATACCCCATCTATCTTTATAAAATGCCCTTCAGTTCGAGTAAAAAAAATTACGTCTCCAGCCAATCCATTGATAATATCATGCCAATGTTACTATACTGAAGTTATAAGTATATGCAAGGGGGTCCATGACCAGTAAATTGCTTGAATAAGATGCGTGGAACTCACATTTATGTGTATTATCATTTGCATTTGTTGATAATGCACAGTGGTGAAGTATGTTCGCTTTAATAGGTACTTGGTTATTCCTCCTTGGTGGCATGTACGTCAACAGTGACAAGGGCTGAGGCGTAGCTAACGCTGCTATCACGCATGCTTTTACAATAACTTGATTGCTCGTACTGGAGAAACTTGATCTCAACTTTTGACGAGCAGTGTTTTGCCATCTGAAACACAAAGATAATTCATCTTTCCATATAACCAAAATAGCCAAAGGGCAAGTACGAACTTACATGAAGAAAGACTGCAATGGGATGGCGCCCACAAATGGTGTTATCATATTTTAACAAATAATCTTTAAAACCCTCTGGATTTCCAGATTCAATAATATCCATACCCTTGCGATCAAGGTGCTCAATTGATTTGTATATGGGACCTTTCTTTTTATCATAATATGTATAATTGAAACTGTGATTGGAAGGAAACAAGTTAAGTCATCAGATAAGAAAAAGAACATTATCATAATACTACAGATTTTCTCACCGAGCACCCCAGTGACAGAAGTCGGAAGAAACTGAAAAGAAGTTCGCAGGGTCATCCAAAAATTTACCCAAAAGCTGACCATACATCGCTTCACTTTCATGTGTCAATGCTCCAACTAAAATTGGCACTATCTTAACTGCATACCTTCATTTGTTTTCAAGTATTAGCAAACTAAACAACCAGCAGACAAACTTCTAGTCTCAAAGTGTAAAATATACCCGCTAAAAACCTTTGCAAGGTAGGGCAAATGCATTTCCATACTATGTTCTGCTTCATCTACGCTGATATCCATATCTTCGAACTTTCCCGTCGAATTTAATTCGTTGTATACTGGAAATATAAATGCAAGAGATAAGCATGAGTTTGTAGTCCTGAAAAGAGGAAAACTAGTTATTGGCATTTTGGGCTTATTATCTGCAGTGCCAAGAGTCAACACATCACAAAACATACTATCCACTTTTGATCAGTGAAAAGTGCTATCACATCTGATGCCAAGAAAGAGCAAAATATATTTCTCCATTTTGTAGCCTCCTATATTGAAGAAATTACATCAACCTCAAGTTTCTACAAGCACAAATGCTCCTTTTATTATTGCTATCGGGAAAGGATTAGGGATGATTCCATGGTCATGGTTACAGTACAGTTCTGAGTTTTCTAAGGTGCCCTTGTTCCGGTAGATTTAAGCCAATGAAACAAGATCACCCTAAAGCACTAAGCGAAACAAGGATTTCTTCGCAGCTTTGTTAACAATGCCATAGATCATCACGGCCTACCATAATGCTCTATGCATGGCATTATTTATAAACAGCTTCATCTTTCACAGCTATTGCCTGTATAGCTGCATGGAGCATAGATCTCAGGTTGAACACTATACTAATGGAAAATATCGTGAATAGCCCTTAAAACATCCAATTTAAATACATTGAAAAAGTCATGGTGTAAAGTCTTCCTCACTGTATGTGATTCTTCTGTTTCATATTCGAGTAATGCCCATCCCTTCTTGGTAAACAGTCTTTGACAATCAAGTCTAACCTAAATGCTAAGCCTTCTAAGGACAGAGTTTATTTGCAAACAAATAGCAGCTGTTTATGGATTTACCTTCAAGATCCAGGGGCAAATCACCAAGTGGCGTTTTATACACCAACGTCCTTGAAAGTGCACATTTCCGAGTATAATAATGGTGTGACGGACCCAAAATAAACACCCGAGATCTGCATGTTGGCAAGATCAATCACTACTGAAAACCATAAGACAAAAAACCATAAGACAAATCTAATAAGAAGCAGAAATTGTCATGACATAAAAGTATCTAAAACACAAGAAAATGTTGGGATAACAACTTAGCATAAATGCTAGCTGTATATACAAGTGGAAACCATGTAAAGACTGTATTACCAGTGTATAATAGTACTGTCTACAAAATAAGATTTGACTCAAAATTGTGCACACACTAAAAAAGGACTACACTTTGCAACAATTTAACTCCAACATTACTTAAGGTGCCTCATTCTACTCCCTATACTCACTAAATAATCTTTAACTTACATCTTTCCGGGATCAATGTTGCCAAATGCAAAAGCGGCACACCGACCTGAATACCGATATCCTGCATGCCTGTGAAAGCAAGTTAAGCTTTTAGTATCATAAATCATGCAGCTTCTATACGTGGCTGCATTCAAGCACAATCTTAATTGTAAATATTTACTATTTTGCAACCAACTTCCGTCAAAGAATCAGCTTGATGGTTCACTACTACATTCCCAAACTTTGCTGATGGGTAAGGAATAAAATTAAAGGGCATCAATAACTCTAGCTTCTTGAAACCCTGAAGTAAGGCAACGCTAAAGTATCAAACCCCAAATAATTACTTACGGTGCAATTACAGCTCGTGCATTTTCACATTTGTTCAATTTGGATGCAGCAAGCCATTGGTTCAGCTCATCGTCAAGTTCAATTGCTGTACAGTATCCACAAACATGGGGCATAAAAAACAAAACAATGGCAAACAAACTGCGGAAAACATACAGAAAAGACAATTCAAAAAAATCAGGCAAAGTTGAAGCCAAACATTGAAATGGGTAAAGAGATTGAGGGGCATACGATCATCAGAATACCAGGAGCCTGCGTGGGAGGCTTGTCGCTCCATAACAGGCTGCTGGGCTCTTCTGCCCCCAAATGACAATACAACCGAGACTCTGATACGCAAAATGGGCCCTTTAAAGGCAGCCCTTTTAAAGGTGGCCATTTGGGCCACTTTACTGGATCGGACGGTCTGAATCAACTTCATAAGATATATGTTCAATATCGAAATATAAATGTAAAAAATTCTGCTTGTTTCGTGGTGGTGCTTTTTTTTTTGCCCAAAAGGGCAAACTCTTGGGAGATGGGCTGCTAGATATTATTTTTGTACCGTCGGATGTACCATTTTGACAGTTCAAGGGTGAATCACTCAACGCTATGTGACGTGAGTGTAAAAACAAGCAGCATCTATTAAAAAGCATCTATTGAAAAGAATATCAAATGAGCTACAATCGAAATCATAAAAAGAGGGCAATGCGGCCACGGATGTACCATTTTGACAGTTTAGGGGTGAACCACTCAACGTTATGTGACCTGAGTGTGGAAACAAGCAGCATCTACTGAAAAGCATCTATTGAAAAGAATATCAGCTGAGCTACAATCGAAATCATAAAAAGAGGGCAATGCGGCCATTGAGATGGCATTTCAGATGTCCTCTGTCCAGAGATACTTGGTAAAACTCGAAGCTAAAACATAAGGTTTGATGACGCTAATCAGACCAACAACATATTTTTGATATTTTGTTTTGTTTGTTCAGCAGGGTTGCCTAAACAAAGGTGCAACAAATCTTTAAATTCTAGACTGTCCTCGCGATTGTCTACGTCAGTCAAAATTATTCTTAGCCATTGGATATGCTATATTACAAATCTAAGGCTAAGAAAAATAAAAAATTTCTTAAAATTCCCTCTCTCCCTGCCCTCGTTCCATCGCTCCAGAAACTCCACCCTTTCCCTTAGAGTCGTTGGAAACAAGCTTCTGCCTTATTAAACAACTTCGCCCTACTCCACAAAGGCAGAATCTATGGTGTTCGCTGATTTCTACTAGAAGCCATGCAGTCTTTCATGGGTCCGCTCTCCATAAGATCACAAGTTTTACGGTTGTTTTAAGCTAATATATCAGATACGAAAATCCATGATTATTCTTCATTTCCATGCTTTGAATAATTGTCTTCTATTCCAAAAATGCCTGCAAAGCCATTTCTTTGCTGGGAGTGGGAACCTACGATTATGTTAACAGCTCTTACTACAAAGGAGGTGAGCCTATGCAAAGATTCATTGTTTAGTTTGCAAAGATTCACAGTTTAGTTTGTTAGTTAGGGCTATCCGAATGAAAGGTTTAATGTTCCTAGTAAGATTTTACGTGAATGATCCAATAGCATGTCTTTTTTGGAGTTTCTTGGAGGACCTCCCGTAAGCATCTTCTCTTAAGATACTTTTGGCATTCATGTATATAGTTCATCAATTTCTGAAAACAGCTTAGACGTCCACTCCTCTAATAAAGCTGATGATAAAAGTTATCTATATAAGCCCATTATCGAAGCCATCAGTGTGGAGGTAGACCACTTTTAATCTAGAACTTGAATGTTACGAACATAGGTTAGGCCCTAGGTCATAAGTCATATGTTATATACATATGTTGGTCCTTAGATCATATAGGACCATTAAACCTAAGGATTAGAGATTTAAGAGACAAGTGGCATAAAAAAGGCCAAGAGTCTACATGCATGCATGCATGCATGCATGCATGCATACACGTGGCGGCATGCCACAAGAGTGGTTACCCTATATAAGAGATCATAGATCTCAAGAAGGGAGGACCATGGAGAATCGTTATGGAAATGATTAGGAACTGCGATAGCAGTAGGGTTGATCCAATCGGATCAACAAGAGTCTGGCATGGAGAGTCTAGGGGGTTCGAGGAGTGGGGAACACAGGGGGTTCACTGTAGCCAGATTTGGCCTCTTCCATGGGGTTGTAACATTGGTATCAGAGCTCTAAGTTGATGCTGGATTGGAGGCTGTGCAAGAAAGCGGCACAGAGAGAGTTCTTGAGAGCAATTTCTGGAGCATCCACAAAGCGCAACAGTTTGGCTTAAGAATTGTTCTTCAGGATCCTGGGGACCTGAGAAGCCAATTCGAAATTGCTACAGCAGTCTTTGAGCAAGCAGAAATCAGGTTGGGGCCTGGCAAAATCGGATTTTGCAAAACAGATCGGTTTGAGCTGAAAATTTACGATAGGAGCGCTTGGGACCAAAATGCTTACCTGCAAAATTTCGTGGCAATTGGAGTACCGAGCAGCTCGGAGTGATTTATTTTGTCTGGCCCAGAATCACAATTTCGTTTTTTTTTTATGTTGTGAAAATCTTTATGTTAGGGTAACCAGGACGCGTTATCAACCCATTAATGAAATCAGGGATTTCGTACCCCGTTATCAGCCATTATAAATTAAAGTGTTTAATGGCTTATTACTTAGCTAATGTTGGTACTAATTCAAGGGCCAAGGGCGTTTGTTGGCAGTATTAGCTACTGCATTCTTGCAAATTGAATTTGCTATAAAACGGGATGTAAATTCCAACACTCTAGGAGCGTTAGGTGGTTTTGTAATGGGGAAGCCTATGGTGCATATTATAGTGGTAGACTCAAGGAGTCTTTAAATGCACAACCAAGGGGGCAAGACCCTAAATAATTCTGGCAAATATTATTTACTCTCTTAGACATACTTCGGTTAGGGAAATCCAGTGATGCAGTCAAGCTTCTGAAGCCCGAGATAACCAATTGGTGCCTTTAATTAATGCAGACAAGATTACTGCATTTTTGAAAGCTAGGCTTTCGTTAAGGATCTAGGAGTCCTGAATATCTTTGGACATGGGAAATCTGAGATTTCATGATAAGTAAGGAAGTCCAATGTTTGAACATTGTTAGCCTGGGTAACCGCATGATCTGGGATCATTGGGTTACTCTACTGGGTAGGGTGGCATGAGGTTGCATGTTAGCCTTTAACTAGTCCTTGTGAGGAATTAGTGATGTCTATATTATTATTGGTCTAAGGGGTCATTAATGCACCATCTAGGGTTGTACTAGAAGTACACAATATTTGGGAAATATTGTGGTGGACTTCATACTAGTTCCTACAGGGTGCTAGGACTTTGGTTCCTTGGAGGATTGTTGTCTACTAAGTGGGCATCATGGAAGCAGAGCTTTCATTAGGACTTCGAGAGTCCTGACCAGTCAACACTTGTGGTCAGTGTTGAGAATAAGATCCTTGAATTTTAGAAAGGAATTTCGAAGGGATTTAAAACTTTTATGCCTCGTATGATGTGCTTTCTTATGAACACCAAGTAGGATCTTAGGTGCATAAAGAAAATTAACAACAAGTTAACTAGCTTGAGGTATTCCTTTGAAAAATTCCAAAGGTTATAGATAAGGTTAATTGACATATACAATCTGGGATTGTTGGGTCAAGAAGATAACCTTCATAGATGAGCCTCTACTTATCGAATCTATAGTTTAAAAATACTATAGTCAGAGATGCTAGCTAACGCATCTAGAGAATATAAGTTGCATTTAGAAACTACAAGGTAGTAATTGCAGAGCAATTTGTTAGTTATTGTAACTGGTTCTTATGGGAAGAGCACTTAAATATTGCATGCACTTTTAAAAAGCGGCAAGTTTGATGATCCATGTCAAGCCGATAAGAGTTGTTTTAAACGACGCTTAGTGTGATACAACTCAAGCTAATAAAGAAGCATACGGCTTCAAGTAGGATCATATGGATGCATGCAATAGATTATTGTAGCGTTTGTTAAAATTGATTTTAGAGGGTGCCTCTGGGAGGATGCCAAGGATGAATCAAGCTACAATATGATTAGAACATAAGATTGAGTGGACTGTGTGGTTCCCTATAAAGCTTTACTTATGTTCAAAATTGAAAAACTGAGATTAGTTGTAAAATCTCAATATCTTTTGTTTGGAAACAAGAATGTTAGTAGAGTTATATTCCTACTCTATATACAACTTGGAGTTGTGAATACATCTTATTACCAGTATGTTCAAGCGGGGCTTGGGGTAAAACATATGGGTTGTAATATATAAGCTGAGCTTATATATGTAATGCAGTAAAGATGTATATTATGTTTTGTAGCTATAGATTGGCAAAGCAGTGATTATGTGTTAGAACAAGTAGTCAAGGAATTTGACTTTATAGCACATAACTCAAGTAGAAAGCAGGTAAACTCGTAAGTGTACTAATAATTGGATCCTATTTATGATTTTCCCATTGATATAGTTATTCACTTTCGAGAGATCATCTCAGTACGGGGCAAGCCGTATAAGAATAGTCTCACCTTTAAGAGTATCTTGAGGTTGAAAATTTTTCTGACTTGGTTGCCAATGGTTGAAAGTATTCTAGGAAATTAAAGCCTCCATAAGAATCTTGAATAAAGTTCAAGTATGAGTTGGGGTCAGTGCAATGGGAAGTCCCGGTGGATTACTTTAAGTTGCAATTGACTTGGGTAAGTCATGTGATGCAACCATAGGGGTTGTGCTATTGAGTAAAGTCGATAATCACTTGGATTAGCTCTAAGCCAAAGCATGAAAAGCAAGGCTGGGCACAACAAGAACCTTCAATGAGAGTTTGGTATGGAAAACATGGTGGTATCACTTAGGAAGTGGTGGAAACCAAGGTCCATGTAATTCCATAAGTTGTTAGAGTTTGCAAGGCCAATTAGTCGTATTAGACTGAGTTGCTTGTCTTTTTGCATGAACTCTGTATTAACATCAAATATATATATATGAATGAACACGATACTGATTTTTTATGTATGGATGGAGCATAATGGTGCTCACATGTGATGAAAGGGTCTTTAGGAGACCGATGATGCCTATTGAAAAGATCATTTAGAGCTAAGGATGACAGAGTCTAGTGACTTATGTCAAGTGAGAGAGTGTAGTTCCTTGATGAGGAATCTATTAAGGTCGTGATCTTTAGAAGTCAATAAGGCATGAGCATCAAAGTACCCCACAAGTTGAGCATGTAAGAGACCTAGAAGTGGTTTATGCGAATGTGTTGGTTGGGGTTGCAAATCAATTTTTGAATTTGATGATGCATTATTTGGGGTGTTAGGCTTTGGAAGCCAATAAAGTAAAAAAGTAAGGTAGTTAGAACCTTTGGCTCTATAGAAAGAGTCTCGAGAGCATAGACTTATTGCTCAACCTTGCAAGGCAATGCAATTGGGTTCTAGTAAGGTTTGACTAGGAACGCCGCCATACGATAATTAGGGAATAGTCAAAACCCTTATAAGCAGGGCTTAGGGAGTGGACCAAACTCCTATGAGTATATCATCAAAGCTGAGTAATAGGTAAGTTCTATCACAAGCTGTAAATTGGATGCATATAGCTTTAAGAATTCACTTTTAAAAACAAAGGATTGCTTGATTTTCTTAAAAGGGGGAGGAAAAGGATTTCCTAGCCTCTGAAAAGAATAAGCAAGATGGAATGCAATAGCATTATCAAACTTACCACATGGTGGTTGAGGATATGTTTGACGAAGGTAAACTGCTTATTCTAAGCTTCCCTAAGGAAAATGGGTCGTGAATTGGAATGTGAATGTGCAACAAAAAATTATTGAGGAAAGGGTTCGCATAATAAGGAAATGTTGGTTGTCAGACATTGGAAAAAAGTTTTCCTAGAGAAATGGCATTATGCTGACCGGGCCAGGCATGCCATGGAGATCCTAAAGGGGTAGAGTCTGAACCACTACTACTTGTTATCAAAATAGTATAGATGAATATAAGGATTCTTGAAAATGCTTAATTGTTGTGTTACTGAATCCTATTCCTTGGAAAAGGGAATGAAGAGTATATACTGATTTGTTTATGCTCCAAACAAATAGCAAGCCAAAACCAATTAACAAACTAATTGCAAAGACATGGCAAACATCATAGGCAATTCTTTTTGAACACCATTTGTGTGTGCCTGTTGACAAAGAATCATGATGAAACCTCAGAATTGTGGCTGCAAGAACTGATTTGTACATAGATACAGAAACTAATTGTATATGTTGAGAGATGAATCAAATGAAGAGTTGTTGTGATTCAGGAAGCTGCCCAGGACAAAATTGAGAAATACAAGCGGGGGAAATTTTTCTCAAAAGGTAGTTCACTGTGCATTTAAGTGGATGTGGTTCTCTTATAAAAATCTTTGCTCAATGTGATATGACCATTTGATTGATCCAGGTCCAAAATATTGGATGGTGATGGAGATGGTAGCTTCTGTGCACATACTACTGAAAGTGATGGAGAAGATGTGTGAAAAAATTATTCACAGATGTAGGGCTGATTAGTAGTCAAAACACAATGAAGCTGCAGCCATCATCATGTGCAAACATTCTATATCATACAAAGTGCTAGATCAACTCTTGAAACTGTTAGAGCTACATACAAAACCTTAGTAACGGAGTGAAGTCATTGAAGTTTTTTGCTTAACAGGTTGATAGACCTTTCCAAAAAACAGGGCCAATGCTGCCAGCTGGAAGTTATTGAAGATGAGTGCTACGAACTTCAGAGTTGCCCATCATTTGCACCTATCCACACACCATATGACAGTTTGGTATGCCTAACCAACCGCTACATGTGATGATGAAGACGCATTTGGCAGGAGCACTGGCTTCTTATATTCAAGAGATATTGGACATGCGGGCTCAATTATGTCCCTGATCATTACACTAACATGTATAAAGGCACAGTTTCCCATAAAACCTGTTACTTCTAAGGTTTTTCCCTCGAGAACCCTTTGCGGCGGGGTTTTATAAATCATGGACAACAATAATCCGTTTGTTTGTTTGTTTGTTTGATTGGGTCCCATAGGCCATCTGCTCTTCGTGGATGATGTAATTCAATTCAACTCTTTTTTAAAGTAGAAAAGTGACATGGGAGAACTAACTTAACCTAATTTCTAAGTGAAAAATGGATAAATATAGTTAGGTCCTTTAGCAGGCTTGCCTAAATTGAGGTACAACCTTCCACAATTCCGGCCTATCCACGTAGCCTACTAATAAGACTTCCATAACAAAACAACAGATTTCTCGCATGCACCTTCTTGCCCCCCTTCAGCCCCCTTGCTCCCCCCCTCCCTTGTAGACCCCCATTATAGCCATGGCGGCTCTAGTGGCTCCCTCCTCAAGTCCCAAGGAGGTGCATATTGATGGTGACGTCCATCACATCCCATAACATCAGTCACAGTCACAGCCCGACGGGACCTTGCCTTCCAGGCTCCTTGTGGGAAAACACGCAGGCGGCCCATCACGAAAATGGCTAAGACCAGACACTATAGGCAAGGAAGAGACCTCCACCATGAGGAAAGAGACCCACACAAAGGCCCTGTCAACAAGCTCGGCTCTGCACATAGAGGGATGCTCCTTGAACCTGGTAGCACATTAGGCATGCACGGAGAATTGCAAGCAGATCCAAGTGATGAATGAGAGTAACTTTGCTAGGATTGCCAGCATGGCGAAAGAGATACAGTCCTCAATGCCCCAGTTGCTTAAAAAGAAACTGGTTATAAAGAAACAGCGTGTCACGGACATGGACGCCCGCATGCAATAGCTTGAGGATAGCCTCCGCTTGGTGCAGTTTGAAAGGCAGCATGATAAGAGGGTCTTGTTGACCTGCAGACCCACCTAACCCTATCCACCAATATTGATGCTATGGCATGCGACAGAGAACATTTTGAATAGAAGATGAGCCTCCGATCAAGAGATGAGAAGGTGGCCACCATTCAAAGAACTGCCCAGGCAACCACCGATGAAAGCCACTTGCAGCTCCAGGCTCTTTGGAATAGGGTCAGTATGCTTTAGACAACTTCGTCAGTAGTGGATATTGCAGTTACTTCCGGACTAAAAAGCGGATGCTCATGAGCAATTGCAGCAGTGCATGCACGAATTGGTAAAGGAACAATTGCTCCGATAAAGAGAACGGGGGTTGGGGAG
>JAANSK020303265.1:0-19457 GCA_011763485.2 Isoetes engelmannii
TATCTCCAACTGCGGGTACCGTTCCCGAATTTGCTCATAAGCGGGGCAAGTCTGTAAGGCATGTTGTTCGTCCTCAACGATATCCTGGCGGCAGCTCCAGCATGTTCTACTCTCGCGTGCTTCCTTTGTCCATCTCCCTGTCTCAATGCGGAGGTGGTGGACCCCTGTGCGGATGGAGGCAATCAGCTTACGCTTCTTCATAGAGAGGGGGGTGAGCAGGTATTGCTGGGGGCCTGGAGCGAGCATGGGGTTA
Organism: Isoetes engelmannii; assembly: GCA_011763485.2. Taxonomy (NCBI): domain Eukaryota; kingdom Viridiplantae; phylum Streptophyta; class Lycopodiopsida; order Isoetales; family Isoetaceae; genus Isoetes; species Isoetes engelmannii. Next base: position 254 of record JAANSK020303265.1, read on the forward strand.
ACCTGCTGTCTGTAGTGCCCAAGTTTGACCTGTGACATGGCCTCGATGTCCCAGAGTTTACGAAGGAAGCAGGTGTCAAGGTAGCTCTTCAGCTCTTCATGTTCATGCTTCGTGCGAACCTGCACGCACCTGTGTGGCTGGATGTTCCATTGGGATAGCCACTGCGCTTGTTTCTCCTTCCAGCAGGTTTTAAGGTGTTGAGGGCCCTGTACCACTGCTAAGGCTACCCGCGATAGCCGGTCTTCATCCATGTGGGCCACTTTCTGGAAGTACAGGAGGTGACGGCAGATTGCCGCCCTCTGTAGCGGAAGGAACCCTGTTTCCTGGAGCAGTATCTGGTACGGGACTGTCTGCTTCACTCCGAGGGCACGTGCCAAGAAAGCCTTTTGCACTCGTTCCAGGTCAGCCCAGATGGTGGCGGAGACGACGGGCCCCCAGACTTCTACTCCGTATAAGAGGACTGGCTCCACCAGAGCCCTGAAGAGGCGTGCCTGGTGCTCCCAAGCGTAGAGCTCCGCTTGGTAACTACTTTTCTGCATGGCTTGCAACGCCTTCCAGCCGGCAACCACTCGCAGTCGAATGTAGCTATCCCAATGCATGGAAGTGGAGAACTCAATGCCCAAGTATTTGTAGGTGGGTGCAACCTCCACATGCGCCCCCTGGTACGGAAGGAGGGAATCTATGGGTGCCTAGAAGAAGAAGAATAGAATAGAATATATTTTTTATCATCCACGAAGACCAATTGGCCTTTGGGACCTAAACAAAGAGAGCAGCAAGCCGATTACTGTCAGGATTAAAAAACCCGCCCCGAACAAGGTTTTCGAGGGAAAAACCTTGGCAGTAATAAGTATGCGGGCATACTGTACAATAATATAGTGCCATTCAATACCGCACCGGCGGGCATAGCTGAGTCCGTGTATCCATCATCTCTTGAAGATATGAGCCCAGCAAGCCCACGGAGGTCGTGGTTCAATAGCTCATGCAATGGCTGGCCAGGCACAACTAACTGAACATACCATGCTCGGATATGGTCGAATGCTGGGCAGGTCTGAAGTTGTATGACATTCATCTTCAATGGCTTCCTGTTGGCAACACTGAAAGATCCTGTCCTTGCGTGCCTCCCGGGTCCATCGGCCTGTCTCAATCCAAAGGCAATGTGCACCTATTCTGATGGAAGCTATCAATCTACGCATCTATTTCCTTCAAAAAAAAAAAATTGGGCTGGGGGAAGGGAGGGGGGGTGGAGGGTGTGTATGTGTGGGAGGATGAGCCCCGTGACATCACATCAAGCTGCTCTAGGTTGACTTCAGATCAAGTTGTCGTAGATTGGTTTCTTGCGATTCATGTACTGTACTCGGGGGGGGGGGATGCTAAGGCAATTGGTAGCATAAGATATTAGGTGCTATAGAGCCGTAAGGATATAAGAATCCAAGATTATGGAGATGTCTAAAACTATATGTTATAGATAGATGATCTTTTTAACGTCTGCGTGAAGACGTAGTTTATGGGACAAATTACAACACACCCAGAGGGTCCCGCCCCCACCACCATACATGGCCGAAGTGGGTCCGTCCCCCACCAACTTTACAACGATGCATGGCCAATTTCACAAAGAAGCGTTGAACCTATAAAAATATAGTATGGAGATGTCTAAAACTGAAACATGGCTTCATAAATGATACGAATGTTTGAAACTTGAAAGACAATGAAACCACTATTTCTTCATCATGCATTGCATGTCATCTTATCAAACTTGAGACATTTCCTTATTAAATTATAATGGAGCCATTAGGCCATATCGACACGACACGACATTGGCGAATCATCTCCCCATTCATCACATTTTTTATATGGCATCTTTTAATTTTGGGTTTGTATGTCGCTGATCTTAAGATTCATGGTCTTCCTCTTGTTTTCTTTTTTTTTTGGGGGGCATTGACGACCATCTAGGCTCTTGCAAGTTATCTTATCTCTCCAAGGCAACTATCATCTAGAAGCCTCTAGTTTTCCATCGAGACGCTTCCTCATGGTCTCAAACGCCATGCTTTGTGTGAAAAGAAGGCTGATCCTTCATGCTCTCAGTGTCATGCTTAAGAAGGCGGTAACAACAGGGCGCCAAGTGACAATCTACCACATAAGGGTAGAATACTATAAGAATTGTAAGACAGGCAGAAAGTACATGGAGTAGTCATTGTCTGGACATATATAAATGGGCTAAGAATTGTGTGATGTTTTTGTCAGTATGATGATGTATTCAAATTTTGCTTTTGTTAGAGATCTCATGACCTTTTGGCAAACTAAACAAGTGTAGAGTCCAGTTTGAAAGATGGTATTTGAAATTGGCATCTACATAGAAAAGAGCAAGCCTTTAGCTTGAAAAACCATGAAACTCGTGCCTTGAGAAGCTGAGATGAGTTGCATAGGCGTGGGGCAATCTGGGCTGCAGGGCACACGTGCCAAAACTCAAAACATGAGTGTGGCCTAGGTATGACCACTCCCTCCTTTACTCCTTTGCTCCCTCCTCCTTGGCTCAACCCTGCACTAGCCTTTTCTACACAGATCCACACATCGATTCCGGCAATCCCCTCTAATTCTTCCTTATCAATCCGTTGCATCCGCGCTTGCATTTCTGCACTTTCGCCCTGCACGCACCTCAATCCGTTGCTTCTACCTCTTTTTCTCTGTTATGAACCAAGCTTTCCTGCCATGGAGCCCTTTTTTGAAGCCTTTGTCCTTCCCATATGGCTTCCTTAGCTGCCGGATTTAACGCAATAGCTTCTTCTAGCTCATACTAGCTTGCAGGGTTTTTGTTTCTAGTTAGCGGATAATGGAGACACCCATTTATAATCCTTGTACTGTAGACCAGGTTTTCAGAGATTTCAGGGGCCGCAGAGCTGCCATGCTTAAGGCCCTTACAACGGGTAAGGGTTCAATTCTTGCAATGCCTTTTTTTTTTTTTTTGCATGTTGGTTTCTATATGTACTATATTCTTAGCTTTGATGTTATTGTTTCTTCTTCTCTAACTTGTGGTTTTATTCTATGAATAGATGTGGAGTTGTTCTTCCGTAAATGTGATCCTGGTGAGGCTAAGCTTGAATTTTTCTCTTTATATTATTTATCTTCCGCTATTTACGCCATTATTTGTTGCCTGTTTTTTGAACTTCAAAAGTAGGTTTTTACGAAAGGAAGTGTTTATGGGCCTTACGTCTGGTTGTTCTGGTTGTTTTTTTTGGAATAAGTGTTCGAAATACCAATATTCACATTATCAGCTTAAGGAAAACGTTCATTCATACATTGTAATATTTTTCTGGCATGTTTTTACGTGTTAAGCTTTATGTTACATCTATGCCTCTTGGATTTTTTGAAGATAGTTTACTGAAACAAATGCTGAAAACGAAGGTTTTTTACAGTTCTCTGCGTGTAAGCAAAAATCTCATATTTTTGTTCTACAGAAAAATTGACAACAAATGATGAGCAGTACCTGGCCTGATGATGGTTTGTTTTGCAGAGAAAGAGAACCTATGTTTATATGGTTTTCCTGACGAAACATGGGAAGTAAGCATACCAGCAGAGGAGGTTCCTCCAGAGCTTCCAGAACCTGCACTAGGAATTAACTTTGCCAGGGATGGCATGGAAAGAAAGGATTGGCTATCCCTGGTGGCAGTTCATAGTGATGCTTGGCTGTTTGCAGTTGCCTTTTACTATGGTGCGCGATTTGACAAAAATGATAGGTATTTTTTCTCCTATAGGCATTTTTGCATGCTTATGGTTTTTGAAGGAATTTGGTAGTTTGTGATGTGCTTAGTTTATTAATATAAGTTAGAATTGCTCAGACTGTACCATCTTTGTGTCTAGGTATTTGGAATATACATGCTTCAGATGAGATTGGTTGACTTACTCTACTCAATCCTTATTGGGTTTTTGTCTTTTGGGAACAGGGAACGCCTTTTTAATATGATGAATGAGTTGCCAACTGTGTTTGACATAGTTACTGGAAGAAGAACAGCTTCAAAAGATAATAGAACAGGAGCCAACAGCAGTGGTAACAAAGCCAAGTCAGCAACAAAGCCAGTAAGCACTTTTGCTGGCTAATTTGAGTTTTGGATATGTACATCACACTGAACCTCTGACATTGGTTACTCATTTTAGCAGAAAAAGACTCCAGAAAATCACAAGCGGCCTGTTGCAAGGCAAGCTACTCCTCCTTCTGAAGAAGAGGAGGATGAAGAGGATGAAGAAGAGGAGCATGGCGACACTTACTGCGGGATTTGCGCCCATGCATATACTGGTGATGAGTTTTGGATAGGTTGTGACATTTGTCAGAAATGGTTCCATGGAAAGTGTGTGAAGGTCACTCCAGCCAGAGCTGAACATATCAAACAATATAAGTGTCCTTCATGCAGCAACAAAAGAGCTCGTGTATAACATGGAAATCTTATGGCAATCAGGGCCTCCAAATTTGCTATTGAATGTGTCAAGGAAAATATTTTTGGCAGTACTCCCGACACATGCTTTGCAGAGCAAAATGCAACTGGGTAACGCATCAGAGCTTAACCTGATTATGAACATGATCAGGTTTTGTGTATCGTGCAGCCTATGCATTAAGTTTTTTCTTTTTCTTGTGTATTTGGTGTAAAATCTGATCCATCACATTTGATGCGAACTTCTAACAACTTATTGAAGCATGTTTTATGTTCCATCTCTTTTGTTTATGAAGTCATGATGTTTCAATGACAATGCATTACATTTGGGAATTGATCTACTTATTGTTGCAGGATGATGTTGGAAGTAGTCTTATTTACCAGGGGACTTATGTAGTAGCCTATGTTGGCATAATACAAGGAGCTATGATGGTCTGGCGTTCTTTTTGACTGCTAAAAACTGTGAAAATCCTATAATGCATGTAGTACAAAATCTTGTAGTCGGATCCGATTGACATTTTTTGAGTCCAAATAAATAAATATTTCTCTGCTATTATTCTTTGTTTCTAGTGGTTTTTTGTCACAAATAAGAATAAAGTAAGGCCAGGCGGTGATGCAAAAATACTCTTGAAAGTACGAAGGTCTTGTCGATTTTGAACTTACTAGTTTGGAGTTTATTGAATAGTATTACGTGCTGGGTAACCGGCTGGTTTGAGGGGTTTTTGGCCGGTTTAACTTTCATGCAGCACCGATGAGAGCTGGGTAACCGGCTGGTTTGAGGGGTTTTTGGCCGGTTTAACTTTCATGCAGCACCGATGAGAGCAGTGTTAGCCACGAGTGGTGCCGCCGACTGAAGGTTTCTCGACCGAAAACCCCAAATTCTGGCCGGCTACCAAGTGTAAGCCGCCGTTTTGTTGAAATCCCATTCTTGGTTTGTTTCTTGGTGTTTTTTGCTTGCCGATCTTTGCGATTTTGGTGTTTTGTTGAAATCCCATTCTTGGTTTGTTTCTTGGTGTTTTTTGCTTGCCGATCTTTGCGATTTTGGTGTTTGTTTTATGCCTGCGATTTTTGCTAAAAAGGACATAATATTCAGGCATCGAAATTAGATTTTTAATCAACTAGCAAAAACGCCGCTCTTTATTTTTACTTACCGGATTTTTATAGAAAAAGCCTGTAACTTGCCAGATTTTACATTAATTTTATAAAACTTTTTCGGAAATTTGCTGCTTTATTAAATCGGATTTTAACAAGTTCAATCGGAAATTCTGGTTAGGAACCCCCATTCGACCCCTGCATAATCTTTAGCTTCCAGAAGTTTACTACTGCCGAATCCGTTATCTAGCTTCCAGAGCTTCTACTACTGCGGAAACCTTAGATTCTCCTATTGCCAAAGCTTCTATACTACTGCCGATTCTTTAGCTTCTATACTGCTACTTCTATACTACCGTCGAAGCTTCTATACTATTGTCTGCTTTTGAATCTTTTGAATCGCCTTTGTTTCTATCGCCCTTGAAGTATAGGGGATCTGCAAACTCAACGCAAGAATAGGGTATTTGCAAATGCAAGAATAGAGGATCTGCTGGCCGCTGCAACAAAAGCTTTGCTCTGTTGCCTGCTCTGTCGCTCACTCAGCCGCCCGAAGCTTGAAACAGGGCTATGGCGCCGCACTGGAATCTCGAACATTGCTGCGAATGAAAATGGTAGCGCTGTAGGTGGTGCCACCAGACACCAATAAACCTAAAATTACCTAAATAAATAAATAAGGAATATTTTAGAAATTTCAACAAAACAGTGGTCTACAAGAAGCTTATTTATTCCTTAATTCATCTTCAATTGTTTGCCAGTTTATTGTTTTTTTAAAGAAAGGGGGAAAAGGCAGTTTCCTTTAGTGGCAATGACGTGGAGCATGGGTTGAATATAGTGCATGACAACGCTGGCTTGAAAGAGCATCTCAATGTTGTCCTTAAAGGGAACATGTTCGGAATGCTTGAAAGCCATGTGGAGTATCCTCATGAAATATGTAAACCAGTCTAGATTCTATATTTCAATTGGCAATTGAATGAAAGGACATACAATTGCCTTAGTGTTGCCCATTTGAAAATGCGGTCTGAAACAAAAGATCCACACCAAACATGTGTATAGAGTGCTCATTAATATGGCTGGAGTGTAGAGCACAGAGGTGATATGAGTGAAAGCAAATGTTATTTGGAATAAAACATATAGCTCCCAGGACAAGGTAGAAACCAAATTTGGGGATGGCTTGCTCCATCAAAACATAGGTTTAGCCTCATTACCATGGATCCCTTTTAACATATGTTTACACCATGGTGGAAACACTACCAACATATTTCCAAAATTTGAAGACCTCACATAAACAAATAACACAATAGAAGGTTGCACTAAAGGCCTAGAAAATTTTATAGCATTTAACTTATGTTTGAAATACAATCGCCAAAACATGGCAACAAGTGACCAAGGCAACATTGCACACTGGTCTGGTCTGGTTTAAGCCCCACAACAATGTCGAGAATACCTTACGGACAACAATGGGCTCAAATGTGTGTTTTAGATATTTCACTAATATATTTCGGTGCATTTATCGGTGAAGGATTTGGGCTTGGATTCCAGAGGGGTATTAGGTTCATGGAATAAACTCGTGGGGGGTATCAGTGTTCAAACACATCTTAAGAGAGATGCATTAGATGCGGCACATCTAAGGATATAAAGCATCTAAGCATCTAAAATTTCAGATGCATTTGTTTAAAAAAAAATTGACGATTTATCTATAGCAGTCATAAATATACTGCCAAACCCTGCCGAGATCCTTTCGAGTTCTTGCCAAACCTTACCGACATGCTGCTACTTGGATGACTAGATGCAAACCGAGCCCATTCGGGCCTTAGAAAATACCATCAGATGGAGTTGGCGCAACGAAAAGGTAAATGTGCCGTAGAGAAAAGCTGTAAGAAAAAAAAATTACAGCAAAAAGTGAGGCACATCATTCTTAAGATGCGTGTCGATGCGGCACATCTGCATCTTAAGAATCTTATCTTAAGATGTGCGCATCTGTGGAACACTGGGGGGTATTAGACTCGTGGTTTCACATCCTAAGCTTATTCTACCTCATATTGGACAAGTCGAACACGTCACAAAAAAAAAAAAAAAAAAAAGGTGTGAGTTTACACTTCTGAAATTAAAAGGCACATCTGCACCTTAAGAATCTTATCTTAAGATGCACGCATCTGTAGAACACTAGGGGGTATTAGACTCGTGGTTTCACATCCTAAGCTTATTCTACAAGTCGAATATCCCCTCATATTAGACAAGTCGAACACGTCGGAAAAAATATTGTGTTGAGTTAAATACCCCTAAAATTAAAAAATATGTCAAAACGTGGGCTCGAACCCCCACTAGAGAGTTGAAAACCAAACAAACTAGCCATCTCCACTATCCAATGATATTAAAATGAAATGATTTCGCAGTTTAGCAAAGATTATTGCTAGGCTATTCGACCTCAAAATACACAAGCGACGTATTGGGCTCGCGGTTTCATGGAATCCAACCCCGAAAGGGGAGCCAATATTTTGCCCGAATATATTTAAAGGTATATTGATGTGTCAATGTCAGTCATGTATCTCGATTCTAACATCTTCTTTTACCATCAATTTGAATAGGGAATGAAGCAGTGCCATGAAAGCCATCTATTTGTCATGGGCATGCATGGGGGGCATGCATATGGGTCATCCATGGGCATCAAAATTAGGGCAAACGATCTCAACTGCTGATTAGAAAAGGGGACAAGAATCTCAACCGTTGAAATGTTATAGGAAAGTGCAAGGAAGTTGCAAATTTTTTTACATCATGGAAATAATTAATGCGTTAACTTTCTCGCAAACTTCCTTTTTTGGTCATCCTTTCAAATGCCTTCAGGGTCAAGATAGTTTTATCCCGGATTGATATATCTTGGAGGAAAAAGAATTTGCCCTCCGTGATCCCTAGCATGTCTTCTATGTTTTCCATTAAGAGTCGCTCCCGTTTTGCGCGATAACTTGACAAAACTCAGGTGCCGCAGGAAATCTCTGCCACCTTGTGCCGCTCAGCACTGCCATTCAACAATTTTTTTTTTTGCTCCGGAATACCCTTCATGCCACATCAGACGGGATCTCATCTAAATCCTCTCCGGTGCCTAGTATCGGGATTTTCGGGTTTTTGGATTATAGATGCCGATGCAGCCTTCACACCAAGGGATCCGACGACATAACCACGTAGATGGGATCCCCCTCCGAGATCCAACGACAGTCCCCGACGAGGCCCATTATTAAATCCCCCATTATGCCAGACCTGACCAATAAGTACCAATTTATTAATTTGAGAAATCGTATAGTCTCATTTTGCTCCAAATAGCTTGTCAGAGGCGTATAGAGGGTGGTTTGTAGATGGTCGTCCTACCGCAGAAGCAAACAAGCGTTCAGGCAACTCAACTGATTGCAAAATAAAATGCTACGCTTCCAATGAACTGCCCCTTCACATAAATAATGCCGGTTTTAGATAATACTGAAGTACTATCTGTGTTTTGGCATACGTGATAGAAGGTCCACAGGATTGCAGTTGCAGCAATGTTGACCATAGGCTATGTTGCAGCACCGTTGCAAAAGATGGACAAGCAAACTCATAATCTATTAATTACAGTACACATAAAGCTTAGAAGAAACGCCTTGGCGTTGAAGCGAAGGTGTAAGATTATCTTATTATACACATCGATATTCTGTACAATATAGATAAAACATCTAGCCAATTACTTATATGTGAAGGAACACTTATTTGAATAAAAAATAATACAATACAGAAGTAACATGAAAAGAATAACCAATAAAGCTATGGATAATCGCAATGGCGATTGGGATAAGGTCAATTTGTTTCATCATGCTCATCTGATGGAGGGGATTCCACAACAACATATGGCGTCCCATCCTCATTACAGTCACAACCAAAGCCGCCCTCTCTATTTGTTGTCGATCCAATTCGAGGCGAACATCAGTATCCATCTCATTGTAGCGTTCGATATGGCATATCATATTCGTTATCATCAGAATATCCTACAATGCATTCTTGATTTCTCTGTAATAGCTCACTAAGTTCATTCTGCAATTTGCGATCATGGGCCAAAGCACCAAGTATCGCACCAGGAGGCCTGATATGCACTGTATCGACAATATTGGCGAATTCCTAGGAGTTGGTGATGTCATCCTGAAGCTGACCAGTTTGGACATGAAAGGATTCACCTGGCAATATTTCAACAACTAGTTATAAGGAGGAACATTTTCATTATGCAATGGAACTCGCAAATTGAGTCATACTTCTTTGTATACGGTCCACCGTGTCGGGATTAGCATGACCTCTTTTTAACTTGTGGCATAGTTATCTCCCTCGAAGGCATCTATGACATCGTCCAAGTTATCGTTTTCTTGATTAAGCCAATGTCCGGGGCTGTCCCTGAAGGTTCACCTGTCATTTCCTTCTCTTCGCCTACATCTGTCTCATCTTTGCTGTCCTCTTCTAAATCTGGTTCACCTCTTGCTAGCTTTTCCAGAAACGTGAAGAAGCTGTTAACATTGACGCTACGTCAATGTTATACAAATGCAACTATAGTGTGTCTACACGAAGGCCGTAGGTACGACCGGGGCGCGGGAAGCAGCATGCTACAGAACAACAGAAGATTCACATGGCTGCTCCCATGCACACGGGCACGACCACGAACACGGCGGATCCCATGGGCAGTTATAATAATCTTCCGCAATCATTTCATTGAGTGGGACCCCAATTCTGGTGCCGATTTTCCAAGTACAGACTCTTCAGCATCTTCAAGTACAAGATTGCGCCATTATCAGGCGATGCTCCTGTTCTTTATAAAAGGATCTGCTCCAGACTGAAGAAGGGTCCAAAAACTTTGATCGCGCCCTCAGTTGCCGACGTTTCTTGGCCCACTTCCGCCTTGAGATTATTTTCTGCACTGCACAGTACTTCATTCTGATATTTGACTTTTATATTGAGATGTATTTTCTGTTCTTGAGTTGAATAAAGCTTTTATTACCTTCCGAAAATTGTTCAAAGTGTTCAAATTTCATTGAGAATGTAATTTCTTGAGTGTTCAAATTCATTGAATGTGCCCAATTTGTTCTAAGTGTCCAATAATCGCTTGAATCCTTGCCGTTATTTGCAATTTCCCTCAAGTTTTCTGAAATCCTGCATGACATTGAGTAGGCAGATCACTTGAGCATCCAAGATCACTGACTTCAGTGAATCTGCTCAAGCCCTTCTGCCTGGACCCTGGCCATTTTAACATTGGCGCCGATTGCTGGGCTCTTCTTTTCTCAAGCTTAACATCTATCTTTCTTCCGTTTTCTACATTTTTGCACCATCTTTACTGCTCTTTGGACATTTTCTTGCTGCCCTTGCGGTCTCTGCTTGCTTCAGCGCCATCTTAACACTGGTGCTGTATGCTGGGTCTCATTTTCTTCCTTGATCTTGCATGAGTTACCAAACGTTTTCTACCAACCAAGTTGCTTATGTTCATCTATCTCTCGATCAACTCTAGAAGGCTAAAGGCAAATTGGGCCGTGCTCCCAGGCACCCCCTTATCTTTCAATCAGGGACCTCTTGCACCAGGCCCTTAGCAACAACAAGCGTCTCCTATAGAGCAGCAAGTGATTCAATTACTGGACTAGATAATACTCAATGAACCCACTTGCAGGCCTTTTAATTGGATTCTGAGGTGCCAGCACGGGACATTCACCCGATGAATATGGTTCTTCCAACCATGCCAGTGCCAAAATTCGAAGACCTTAGTGTGGAGACTCAACAAAGGCTACGCCAGCTTAAACAACGGTTAACTCAAAGTTGCATGGCCCCTGAAGCCATTTTTGCAACAACAAGAGCATACAAGGGCGAAGAGCCTATTGATCCTCCAACAGGGTAAGAGCATGCTAGGGCGTACCACTTTTGGCACCTCCCAAAATACATACTCAGAGTACTTAACTATTGAGTACTTTTTTGTTTTTGTTTTTATTATAGGCAATTCAAAAATTGGAAATACAAATAAAAAATACATTAGTTCCAACTTAAGATCAAGATATCGATATTAGAATCAAGAAAGACTGCATTCGCATTCAAATTCCATGTTAAATAAGACCTTATCAAGCCCAAAAAGTACCCACTATTTAGGTACTTTTCTGGGTACCTTCTGGGCCCCCAATAGATACAAAAACTGGTACACCCTAGCATGCTCTCACCCAGCAGCTGCATAAAGTTTTCAAGAAGCTGTCACTCATATGTCCACGATCCCTGAGATTTCCTTACCAGCTAATCTAGCAGTGCCATTGGAAGTACAATAGGCCCTCATCAATACCAAATTACATCTTCCATTGTTAGTCATCTTCCAAATTCTCAAAGTCCCCCAACTTTCACTCACCTCTCGTCCAACCGAACTAACGCACTCATTCCAGCACAACAAAATCACCATTAGCCTTTCCACGCTCTATTCCATATGTTCCATTTTTCCATCTTCAAGTCCACTCCCGACGGTACTGGTGGGCGCTGTGGGCACGACTACTCCCATGATGGATGCTTATGTTGATATGCACAAAATTAATAAGGTCCAAGTTGACAGGGGAAGCGCAGTAAATTTGATAATGGATGGATTGAAGTGGCGACTGGGCCTGCGGTTCTTGCACCCGCCAATCTATGATATCAAATGGCTAATGACACCATTTCTAGTCCACAGGGAATAGCCAAGAATCTGGAGTTATGCATCGGTGAGCTGCACTTCAATGCTGATTTTGGGGTTCTGCAACCGATAAGGACCCTAGAGACTATGAAATGCTTGTCGATTGTCCATTTCTCTGCCAAGCTGAGGGGCAACACAACTGGCACCAAGATGTCTTAGAGATTTCTGATGCCCGCTATACTGCTACGTTAGATCTAACGACAGACAGAATCATCTCTATTGAGCTCAAGGAAGCCCGCTTCTCTGATAACGATCCTGAAAATGACACGGCTATGGTTGCTTTTTACTTTGCTCAGGCGCCACCTACTTCTGATCCTTGGATAAACAACGAGCTTTACAGTGATGTGGCTCTGGTTGCACTTTTCAACCCTCAGCTCCCCAATTCTTACCACATTGAGATCATACCGCTTGTTTCTGCTTCCCTTGATGTTCCTAATTTGTTATTTGTTTCTTCATCATCATCTTCCCTTTCTGATCATTCTTGTGCTACTTCACCTGTTGAATTAAGTTCTGCTTCTACCGATTCTGTTATACCCATTCTTGAGAACACTGATGATCTGTATCTCCCTACTGATCTGTATCTCCAGCTATACCTATTTCACCTGACTTCACTATAGTCTGTTAATTTTATGACACATGGTTCTGTTTTACCTTCTGCACCTGCTTTACCTTCCTCATCTGCTGAACACCCGTCTTCATCCACTCATTCACCAGATTTGCACTCCACCACCAATTTGTCATCTGCCACTCCACTATTCTTCCACGCTTCATACTTTGATCCACCACGCTTGAATACCCGCCTGCACACATGCTTGTTGAATCTAATCTGCAACCACATATTGACACTCCTCCACTGGAGGTGGTTGACACTGGATTCGAGCAACCGTTGCGCAGTGCAATTGCTCTTCCTGATGATTTTCGTGCAGACTTGACTGAATTTTGCCACATCTCTGCTTGGAATTACTCTGACCTGGAGGGATTGATCTGGCTCTGGGTCAACTATCAATCCCCACGAATCCTAATGCACGACCGCTTTATCAAAGACAATACATATCCTAACTTCAAAGATTGAAGGGGAAATACACAAGCTGCTCACTGCCGGGCTCATCTATGAAGTCAAGCATTCGGAGTAGGTGAGCCCCATTATTGTGGTGTTGAAAATGAATGACAAAATTCGAGTTTGTGTTGACTACCGCAAGCTCAATGCTGCAATCAAATGAGAGCACTTCCCACTACCTTTCTTTGACCAAGTTGGGGAGGATATTGCAGGCAATGAAATGTAATCTTTCATGGACAGATTTTCTGGACACAATCAGATCTCTATACGCCAATAAGACTAGTTAAAGGCAACATTCACTACGCCGTGGCGGACTTATGCTTACAAGGTCGTGCCTTTTGCGTTGTCTAATTCGCCAAGCACATTCCAGCGCATCATGCTCCGCGTCTTTCGAGATTTCATGTCAGTCAATCCCTTCCGGCAAGTTTTTCAGGATGATTTTTCAGCGTACAACAACCGCCCTACACATCTCGCCAAATTAGCTCAAATCTTTCGGAGGTGCGCTGACACGGGCATCAGTCTGAATCCAGAGAAAAGCTCCTTTTGCATTACATCGGGCACACTTCTTGGGCATGTGGTGAGTGAACAGGGCATCACCACAGACCCAGCTAAAATTAGTTGCATTATGACAGATCAGGCTCCAGGCAACATCAAGGAGACTAGAAGCTTAATGGGAAAAATTAACTATTATAGTATGTTTATCCCAGCTCTACCTCCGGTGGCAACACCATTGCATAAGCTCACAGGTAATGAGCGTTCTTGGAAGTGGTCACCCGAGGTTGAAGCATCCTTTGAAAACTTGAAGTAGCTGGTCACACAATCCCGCGTTCTCACTCCTCCGGATTGGACTCGACCATTCCATGTGCATGTCGATGTCTCAGCATTTGCCATTGGACCTGTCTTGGCCAAGCCCTTCTCTGCTGTCTTCTCCACCTCATCCTTCACCTTTAGTTCATTCCGCTCCATCAGTTTCATCTCCATTTGCGTCCTCTTCAGTCATTGTTACGGAAACTTCATTCCCTTCCTCTCACCCTGCGGATCATTCCATGATCCTCTCTAAATTCATGCTTCAATCCCCCCCCCCATTTCTTTTGTACATATTCCTTTTTGTTTGATTCTGCGGTTATGGTTATAATTGAAGACATTTCTAGGTTCCAGTTTGATTAGACGATTTTTGGTAGGACTTTTAGCATGATCTCACACACGCACTTTTTCACGACCTCAATCACGATTTCTTACACGATCACGCGCACGACTTTTCACCCGCTTTCACACATGACCACGCTTTTCCATGCTTCCTTTCACGACTTCTTGCACGTTTTCTTTCACACTTCCATGCATGATTTCACCCACAACTCATCATACACGATTTCATGCATGTTTTCATCTACACGACATCTTTCACGATTTCCTGCACGACACGATTTCACACACGATTTCATGCATGCTATCACCTACACGTTTTCTTCCATGATTCTCCACATGACATTCGGCACGACTTTGATCACGATCTTTTACACGATTTTTGCACCACATTTTGCATGATTTTCGTCACGATTTTTCCCACGATTTTCTTCACGACTCTTTACATGATGGGGTACACGACCTTTTTTTCTACCTACTTGCTGACGTCATCACTGCCACATCACCATTTTTCCTTCCCCCCTTAAATCTATTTCATATCACTTCCGCCAATTCAGCCGTCTGTTTTTTTCATCATCACTTTTTTTTCGATGTGTCCCCAATAGTTGCCTGCCACATCAGCCTTTGCACGGATAGCCGCTCCACATCAATGCACCTCTTCGCCCGATATAAATACCATCTTTAGGGTTTTTTTCTTTCCACTCCATTCTTGCGCCTTCTTCACACTTTCCATCTTCTTTGCTCTGGACAATAGTCTCTCGACTCCGCCCTTTGCTTAATCCGACCCTTTCTATGGCTACCTCAAGCACTGCCAGGGACCGAATTTGACGGGTTTCATGCCTGTTTATGGGGTTTTTGCCTGTCAAAACAAGTAAAAAAAAAAAGTGCCTGGCAAATGAAAGGCAGCGATTGGGCAATTGCCTGTCATATAGAAAAGCAACTACAAAACATGCCCGACATTTGAAAGGCTAGGATTAATCATTTGCCTGTCTTTTTTTTTGTTATATATATCCAAAAATAAAATAAAATTATATAACATTTTATTATACATTCTATTATACCAATATTGAACCATTGAGCATTTTACCACATTAATACCAAACCAATATCAAACCATTGAATATTTTATTATACATTGAATATTATATATTTTATTATACATTGAATATGGAACCATTAATCTTCTGTTAAACACAATTGCCGCCCATTGCTGTGCCACCCAAACGAGAGAAGCAGAGAGCCATTTAATCGAGTTTGCAGGGAGGAGTTTGCAGCAGACATGCAGAGTTTCATGGTTGGGGATGTCATGCAATCGACATGCAGAGTTCAAGGAGCTATTGGAAATATATGATGAATTTAAATGAGATTCCAGAGGATAGCGGTTCACTTCCACACTGTATTCGTATTGGGAAATCGACCATTAATGATGTATTGGATGCACTTGTTAGGAGGTTGCGGATGTGACTGAAATATTTAATGATATGAAATTCTTCAATCCGTCTGCTTATGCTGTTGATGATGTTACAAGGGATGACGAGAATAAGGAATGGTTAGAAAAATTGCTTGCCAAGTTTGCTTCAAAAGTAGACATGGCTAGATGTTTGAGTGAGAGGGAGGACTTTGTTGAGATACTTTACAGGACTGCCAAGAAGTATGGGATGGTGGTGGCTTGGACTATATGCAGAGATGAAAATGGAACGTGTGACAGTTGGTGGGAAAGTTTTCCGGCATTGATGAACTTATGACAGTGTGGTATGGTCATTTCTGGAAGCACAACCTCTTGCAAGAGAGGTTTTTCTCGCCAAAATGCTATTAAGTGTGATATAAGATCGAAATGAAGTTAGAGACACTTGATGCTACAATGTGTGTGTCATTGTGGGATGAACCATTTGAAAGCATAGACTGGCAAGCATGTTACAAAGACTGGTATGAAGCAAAGCAAAGGAGAGGAATGCCACTTCAATAATTTGATGTATTGATTTTAAGTTGTAAACTACTATTTTTGCTTTACTAGTATCATTATGTATTTTATACGCTTACACTTTTAATGGAAAATTGTGTTGTTCTATGTTTTTGAGAGAAAAAATTAGTTTCCTGTCATTTTAAATTTTTGCCTGGCAGTTGAAAGGCTTGAATTTAGGGACGTCCTGTCACGTGAAAGGCGTAAATCAATTTTACCTGTCCCTTGAAAAATAGGGGAGGGCCGTCAAATTCTGTCCCTGAGCACTGCTATTCCCGACTTTTCGGTCGACTTTTTCCACAGCACTGAGCTGCAAAAGATTCAAACCCAACCCCGCTGAAATAGCTCTTTTTCATAGGGCTGGACTTCTTGAATTTCATCGCCTCAAGTGGCCAGTGCTCAAAGAGCAACAATTGCAAGAATTTGTCAAGTTCTACCGAATGCCAGACCAGAAGGTGACTACCAAAGTGGGGGATAAAACCATAACCCTCACAAAGGACCTTCTGAATAGGGCCTTTCAGTTTACCCCTGTTTCGGATTCCATTTCTCCAAGTGATATTCTGTTGCAAGATATCTCGGCCTATGATATCTCGGCAATTGGAAACCAACAATTACCAGGTATACCGTTTCAACCCGAATGCTGATCTCTCCAAACATAGTATAGAAGATCTTCTCCTCAGCAGGTGCTGTGAAGTCCCTGCTCTGGTCCATGAGGTTTTTGAGGAAATGCTACACACAGACTTCCTTCTGGGCATCAGCAAAGGCATTGCTCACCTCACTAACCCTGGTGCTCATGCACGGCGTCGCCACTTTCAGTCTTATTATGATCGACACGTGCGCCCGCACAGTGACTTGGAGCATGCGGCCAAATTATGTCCTGGCTCATGGCCTCCTCCTGAGAAGAATCCCCCAATTTTCAGCACCTCGGTTTATGTTTCGGGGGGGGGGGGGGGGGGGGTAAACATTGACTCCAAAAACGTTGATTGCGCCCTTAATTGCGGACGGTTCTTGGTCCACTTCTGCCTTGAGATTATTTTCTGTACTGTGTTCTTCATTTTGATATGTGACTTTCATATTGATATGTATTTTCGATTCTTGAGTTGAATAAAGCTTTTATTACCTTCTGGAAATTGTTGAAAGTGTTCAAATTTCGTTGAGAATGCATTTTTTTGAGTGTTCAAATTCATTGAAAAATTTGTTCTGTGTGCCCAAGAATCGCTTGAGTCCTTGCCTTTATTTGCAAATTTCTCTTAAGCTTTCTGAAGTCCCGCGTGACATTGAGTAGATGGATCACTTGAGCATCCAAGATCACTGACTTCAGTGAATCTGCTCAAGCCCTTCTGCCCGGACTCTGGCCATCTTAACAGAAGCTTTGAAGAAACCTTGTTTTCCTTTCAATGTATTTCAGAGCCACACTCTTTTTTTCATGGATCAAAGCAATCCTAGAAAATGTGCCACATGAAAAGAAGTCAAGCACGCAACCATTATGCGATAGAAGCTGCTGCACAATATAGTTAGCATAGGACGTTTTCATTTGCAGTGGGAAGATTAAATCGCCATCCATTGACATACAATGATATTTCATTCTGGATGTGAACATTGTCCCCCTATGCTTCTTCTCTTTCTTGTCAGCCTCCTCGTCACCAGTTGGATCCTTGGTTGGCATTCAGTCCTCTGTGCTGGGTGATCTGGCAAAGATAACCACAAATCCAATCTTTCATGTTTAAGTAGAACCTTGGTCTCACTTCTATTGATGAGGATGGCGGTGACAAAGTACTGGTGTTGCTTTACGCGTTTTTGTTGTCGAACCCAGGATCCTCATACGTGCCAATACGCCTTCAACATATTCCAAAATATTCTACAAGATAATACCCTCAAAATAAATCGGAGTCTGCCATTTTCCCCTACAGCAAATGGGTTGCATCCTCTGGTCCAGTGACTGTGATAAATCCTTTGGCCGCAAGAAGATTGGAACATGAGTGCCAAATTTCACAATCACGCTCCAAGAGCGTGTACCTATTCAGTTGAACTGGTTCATGTTCTGTCTCTACATGCTGTCTCTTGTGTCCCATATTCTGCACTTCACTATCACCTACGTCCTTCTTACTCCACAAAACGAAAGATCCTTTAGCCTCACCAAGATATGTGGCATCTGGAGTGGGCCAGGGCAGGGTTAGGTGTTCATCATACACCTCATCTATCCCCACACTCATGGCTCCATTCGGGACTTCCTTAAAGTGGCACTGCATCGATTCCTTGACGGTACCTTTTGCAACTAGTCGACCACGATTGAATAGGAAGCATGCCTGCATTGCAAAACCAAAAGAGGATGAGTGTACTGCAAACCATGGATCAAGTTCAGGTAGCAAGCCCCGAATCGAGCACCTGCTCAAATTGAAGGACCATGCATGAAAGTGACCATGTATTGCAGCATTCAAATTGGGCGGCCTCCCAATTTGAGAGCTGTTTCCCATGTGTCAAGATCATTCACGGTCCCTCAAATTGGGCGGGTGCCCAGTTTGAGGTCTGGTATCAATTGCCCAGGCACACCCCAGGGCCCCAAATTGGGCGGGCGCCCAATTTGGCCTCAAGCTCCCTAAGACTGGCTAACCATAGTACACTCGGCTCCTGGGGCTCAAATTGGGCGGGCGCCCAATTTGGCCCCAGGGTCCCTAGGACTGGCCGGCCCCACTACATACTCTCCTTGACTCCCGGGGCTCAAATTGGGCGGGCGCCCAATTTGGCCCCAAGGTCGCTAAGAGTAGCCGACCCCAGTACACACTGACCTATGCTCCCCGGGGCTCAAATTGGGCGGGCGCCCAATTTGGCCCCAGGGTCCC
>JAANSK020303376.1:0-19445 GCA_011763485.2 Isoetes engelmannii
TAACTCATGTGATGGTACATATATATGTGCCACGTCCTCATGTTGGGTGGCAAATAAGGCAAAAGATACAAAATGAGGGCCCCATGGGGTACAACGTTAAGTTATAACGTTAAGTTACAATGACTTAATCATGTCCAACATATATCACATTATACTATTCTAACAGATGAAGTTTGTTCTGATCAATTAGTTGTGATGCTGCCCCCGTGATCAAACAATCATCCACATAAGGAACTACTATGCAAAGCTCCTGATTGGGATCATCCTTTAAGTATAGAGTCTGCACCGAAATCCTGAGGTCAAAAGGACTGCATGGATTTTCTGATTCCAGCATCTAGGAGCTTGTTTTAAGCCATACAACCTCTTCTTTGATCTCCATACGAGGTGTTCTTGTCCTTTTTTAGCAAACACCTGAGGTTGCTGCATGAACCTAAGTTGTACATCTAAGTTGCTAACATTGCATAGACAGGATTGCAAAAATTTCCATTGCTATCAGAGCAGGACTGTCATGGCAACCAGACTTGGAGCAAGCCTGTTAAATTCTATCAATGTGTTTGAAGGTTTAAGCTGGGTTCCAGGCATGGAAAGAAAGATGTTCTAGGGGCTGAGAACTTCTTGTAGATCCCCATGTAGGAATGCATCTTGTTACTTGCTATTGCATCTTAACGTTACACATATATAGGTAATAAAGGTTGCCTATGTGGCAGTCATGAATGACCTTTACCTAACTTTGATATGACCTCTACCTAACTGGTCTAACATGTAAACTTTGACCGTTTGACCACTAGAATTGGATACATGTGGCCTTACAACCTCCACATAGGGGTAACTTTACAATGTTAATCCAGCAGCTGCTACATTTGCTGACTTCTTAACTGTCTTTTGACATCACTTTGGCCACATAGAACTTGTCACTGCAACTTGTAAAGCTGAGATGGCACCTTCTATTATACATGTGATTTATGGTTTACTCGGATGTAATAGGTAGAAAAGCAGGGGAAAACATGACACTGACAATGAAGATGTGTACCTAATAGCATTGCTAAATTTATGAAGCTCCATTCTGAACAGATTTGCAAGTGTAAAGGATTTGGGATCCATATCAAAAGACTTCCCAGTCACTTCCATCAGTTTCTCCCAATGGCGTGGGCGAAGAGCTTCGCTCTTCAAGTCCTGAATACATAAAGATGGTTGTCTATAAGCAACAAAAAATAGATACTATGTATACAAGTTAAAACAGAAAAGGCAAGCTGTACCTGAAGTAATGGAAGAGAATCCTGGAAACCTTTTACTTTTGCCTCCAGGTTTATATAAGGTATAAAGGTCTTAAAAGTTCTCATTCGTTTTAGTCGTACACTGAACTCGTCCGTCACAGCAACCAGTTTTTGGATATCAAGCTCAACCCACAGTGTATTTGAGTAACCTTGAACTGCATCTCTAAAGGCTATGTACACTTGATAGATTTGAGAAAATGTCTTTAACTGGGATTCAACCTGTTTTTGGCAAAAGGGAGAATGGTAAGCCTTAAAATACGAAAACGATTGCTCCACAAAAAATTTAGTGTTATAGCATCTTCATGGCATTTGTTTATAAAATATGGCACTGAAATATGGAAATCATAGGCGAGCTTAAATAGTGTTCTAACAGACAATATCTCGAGTCTCGACCTGCCATTCTGAAAGTGAGAAACCCTTGAAACCAAGAGCTGCATTGAGAGCATTGTCTCCTTTCCAATCTTGCTAAAAGAAGGCAACTTTGCTCCAGATCAAGATCAAATACAGGTGCTGCCCATTCAGCATAAGAAGATGCAACTCCAAGTTTGGTGTTTCAAGCAAACTATAAGAAATATTCACTAAATTCAAAGCATTTTTCTGACTGGGTTCATTTAAGATTACCTTATCCAGTATCTAACAACTTTTTGAACACATAGACAAGCATTAAATAGAACATTATATGCTCACAAAAAAAGAAGACCAATACCTCAGCCAAAAAGGGATATGGCGTTATTGGCATATCAAAAAGCTTTTGTGCAAGAACAAGTTGTTCTTTCATTGCTTGCATTTTTGTCAATTGTTCCTATAGTACACAAGGCCATAAACTTATCAGTTCAGGAAATAAACAAACTAATATATAGTATGTCATCATCGTGATTCACTGACACTGAAACATTATATAAGCAAAGAAAGACTCAAAAATGTCCTGTTCATTACCTGGCTTGTTTTTAGCAGCTCTAAACCCACGTCAAGATCGCTGCACGTTCCTGGTCCTTTCTGTAGCGTCTGATCCCGGAAAGTACTTACTTCCTTTTCAAATTCAGAAACCTGGGAAACAGCCACAGAGTCTATAAGATCCAATCCCCCATGCTAGTTTATGTGTGTCTTCATTATCGAGGAGATTCTATGTGTGGCACTAAGATGCAGCAAAGATAATTATTCTGGTTTGTGTTTTAAATCTAGGAGCAAAAAATGCATACAGGAAACAAATGGCGGTTCTGAAGTTTAAGAATGCTTAACCAAGACAAGAAATGAGCAACCACTTGAAGTTAATTTGTATAGTGCAAATATGAATAAGATACAATTTATAGCTGGTTGAAAAGTTAAAATATTACAAGTATTAGCACATGAAAGCATATGACAGAAGGGACGGTGCATGCGGATGAGAGAGACATTTCTGAAACTTAGAAATAAATGCAGAAAGGAGTTCTACTTAGACATACACATTGTCCTTCGTAAGTGCTTAAACACAATGCAATCTGACCTGTCTTTTAGTTGTTTCAGTGAATTGTAACTTTATGCCTTGTAACGATGCATTCAATGCTCCCGCTTTCTCTACCAAATCAAGCCATCTGAAAATTTATGAATATCAAAAAATTTAAGCAACAAGACTGAAAAACTTCATATCAGAAAGGCATTGCCATTGCATAATATATTTTACCTTTCCATCAATACTAACTAAGGACCAGTACCTTGTTCTGATGGAAAATGCTTTAATCTTATCCTCCGGGTTGTTGACAAGCCCATATAATTCACGTGTCCTATTTCGTTCTTCCAAGTCCAGATACCTAGTAAAATATGTAAGCTTTAAGTCAGTCATATTCCCAGTCTCTATCTGATGTAAGAATAATCGTACTCTATCTCCATTCCCATGCCGGAACTTTGGATCTCTGCAACTGCATTTAAAATCATTTTCAACCTGTCCAAGGTATCAGGTGTCTGCAGAAATTGCCAACCCCAGTTGCTTTGTAAGAAGGTTGAAGTATATGAGTGTATCAGGCCTATGATACCAGAGAAAATGCATTTACCTGGTGAAGGATGTCTAGCAAGCCATCAATCTTCGCATGTAACTCGGCCACTTTTGGCTTTTCAGAATTTGCCATCTCCATGCCAAGTGCCTGTATCCACCCATAGGCTTCTTGGTTAACAGAAGCACTTATTTGGTGAGAACCTATCACTAGAAACTCCACAAGCTTCTCTTTCGAAATTTCCAGGACATCTGCACCAACCTGTAAAATAGATTAAAGAATCTATAAAGTGCTCATTAAGGCTCAAACAGAAACTGGAGAATTAACAAGTTCCAGAGGATTTATTAATTGATACTGTTTTACTATATGATGAAGCAAAAAAACTAGAGTCTCCTGTTTTTCGATAAAAGCCATGACCGAAGCTGCATAACCCTTAGCAATCATGCTCAAGCTGCATGTGACAGAGAAGCCTGCGTGATGCACATCCACCAAGCCTTGTGGACAACAACTTTGAGCAATCTGAATTGCTATCTTATTTTGCAATAGGCATACATCCAACTTATAAATAGCCTATTTCCACAATATAAATCCAAATCTCTACCACCAGGAATATGCTATGACCCAACCATTATTCAACTCCAGAATATAACCAACCTCTCTGGAATGAAATTGTCAAAGAACTGCAGTCACCAAAGTACACAAGTCCAGGAACATGACTTTAGGACACTAGCTATTTGGACTACTTATACAATTGGGGTTCCAGGTCTAGAGATTGGTAATGGATACACATGGAAAATGCACCGGTAGCTCAGTAAGCAAGAGGTCCTGGGTTTGGTCCCCATCCTATCCACCCAATCAGGTTGTTGGATTGGTGGCACATCCGTGCTCCCAAGTGGAAAGTGCTTAACCGTGCTAAGACAGTATAAGTGAAAATTGCATTCACAATCCCATAGAGGCCCAGCAGTCTAGGAGACGAAAGTATTACAAACAATAAAAAAACTCTAATGTGCCAAATAAGCTTCTTAAACTTTAAAAGTTATCCAAGATATCTAGCTAATTGAAATGGAGATAACTGTAGCACAGTATAAACATATGTGCAACTTGATACCCGTTATCTGACTGCTTCAGAAATGATATTCCTCCATATCATGCTTGAAATAATCATTGTGGACATGGGATCCGACGCTAATGGCCCATTCAATCCGTAGGTTATGGGAGCTAACCTTCATCCTACAGATAAGTGACGAAAGGTCATTGACAATTTTCCAATAAATACTGCTGGCGTGTATACTGTAAGCATGAGAATGGTCCCTACTGCAATGAGGGTGAGAGTGAGTCAATTAAGATTTAGCCCATTAAAGTGGAGAGTTCGAGAATGGCAATGTGTACAGACCTAGAGAGGAAGAGTGCCTTATGCCCATACATGGGCCAATAGATCAGTGATAAAGCACTTGGCTTACAAGCACCCAGTCTATAAACCAGGTTATCCAATTTCAAGCATCTGAATGAGAATACGGGGCCGTGCCAATACAATGTTCATTGGGTTAATACATTTTATGTTGCAAATTACAATGTTGGAATATGGCAAATTAGCTGTGCCAATTATTTATATTGTACCACTAATAATCCTGACCATTAACAATCATAGAAGAAATCACCTTAAAATATTTTGCAAACTTCTCCTCAAATTTAGAACATGGTGGCTTCCTTGAGATAAATTTGCCTATAATTGCAGTCTTGTCTTGCCTCCAAAGGTGTTGATACTTCCTCCAATTTTCAATATATCTACCATTCAAATTAAAAAACTTATTGACATCCTCAAACATTTAGCTGAACTTCACGTTCATTTAACTTGAGTTCATTCAATGTTCTGAGTTTCTATTCACCATTTTTTTTGTGCGTTTAGCTGGGTAGCACCTACCTTTGATTTCATTCTCATTCCTCCCTATGAGTAAAAAAATCTAAATTAACAATGTACCATAATCATAAGAACCTTGTAACGTACATGACTCAGGGTGTAAGACCCTGCCAAAAGTATAAAACCTGCTAACGGGCAGCAAAGAAGAAAGGGATTACAACCATTTGTGCCAAGTTATTGACAAATACAACTACTGCTGCAATGCAGCAACCTACACATATACATGAATCTTTAAGAAAACAGAAATAACTGACTGCTGAAGGAAAACTTAGTAGTCAATGAAAAATCATGCAGGTGGTTCTAGTGCTGAAATCATACAAGCAAAAACTGGTGAGCCTCGTCAGGCCTGGTGCAAGTTTTCAACACTGCCCCTTAATAGTTATTGACAAATACAACTACTGCTGCAATGCAGCAACCTACACATATACATGAATCTTTAAGGAAACAGAAATAACTGACTGCTGAAGGAAAACTTAGTAGTCAATGAAAAATCATGCAGGTGGTTCTAGTGCTGAAATCATACAAGCAAAAACTGGTGAGCCTCATCAGGCCTGGTGCAAGTTTTCAACACTGCCCCTTAATAGGCACCCCATACAAGCACTTTCATCCTCCTCTGTCCTCGGATGCACTTGAAAAAGTGCACCTTGCACTAGCCCATAGTCAAACCTGAGGATCAAAAAGACCCAAGAAAATGGCGGAATTGCAGCATCTCTACAGTTCAGAAAAAATCCTGATCTTTGCATCTTTATTCTAATGTGCAAGTTCCTCCCCAGTGATGAGAAACACCTTAGGATGTTACCTAATCCATCATTCACAAAGTTTAAACAGCTTTAGGAAAAGTTTAAAGGCTACCTACCTGTGAGTCCCAGCTAAAACTTTTTCAATACAGTTGTTCAAGCTTAGCATTGACGTGATTATCTGCAATAGACAACGTGCAAATGAAATGTTATTACCATGACATTATCTTCAATGCCACTTCTGCATTAGATGTGATATTCAGTAAAGCCAGTAAACCAGCCAGAATAGGGTACAAGACTAGAATGCAAGACAAAGACATTTCCTGCAACATTGGAGTGAAAGCCCATGTAGCATGGGACGGCATGGATGCAAATCTTTGAAGTTAAATCCTAAGCTGAGATAATGAACCTGCATGTTCAAGTGCAGAATGCAGCGATAACCGGTTTAGAAACATAAATAGATGGTTAAAAACAAAGCAGGATAGCATTTAATCAGATGAATTTCAGTATAGAGTAAATCTGAATGTATAACTGGCGAGGCCAAAAAAAGTACTCTTAACAGCCCAAGAATTTTATCTGAACTTAAAAAACTGGTTATGTTTCTAGGGTGGTTACGTTTTTCCCATATACTCCCACACCTCTCTAAGCAATGTATGGGGCACAAGACTGAAATGCCGAACACCAACAATAAGATGAGGGCTATCAGAAAAATACTACTGTTCCCAGAAATGTATAAGATTAATACTATTACTTAAAAAAAAAAAGGCTGGAACATATGGTATTCTTTATAGAGGACCTATATATGTGTCATATTACCTGTGGATTAAGAGAGACGTCACTGTAAAATGAGAAGATGAAAGGATCAATATCATCTCCACCTAATCTCTGCACAAATAGATAAGAATAAGTGGTCGCACATTTATGCTGCTAACGAACATTTCTCAGTACCTACTACCTCCGAAAACACATTACAACCATTATCACAGAAAAACATTAAGCAAATTTGAGTTTGTAATTCCTATGTGTGTTTTCCATTGTTTATATAGAATGAAATACAGTGATGTGTATCACTGCACTCCTAGCTCCAAAATAAGAGCTAAAAAGTACCCCATGCAAGGAGCTGCCATGAATTCATAAAGTAGTTCAGATGGTTGTAATTTATTCTGCTAGTTAGGATCATGAGATGAAGGTAATGTGTATATGCCAGAAATATGGACACAGAAGATATCCATAGCTTTAAAAATTCACGAAGTTCTCAAAAAGAAATACTTAGAAATTTACTCATGAGAAAATGCAAAACCAAACAAATGCTTAAAGAATGATAGACCTTACCTGCTCTGGAGTCTCTATACAAGTGCCATCCATCCATCTAATAAATGGCCTTGCTGAATCTATGGTGTTCCGAACCTGTTAGGAAGCAAAAGCTAGTAAGATCGCTGATGCAGTTGACAAGAATTTATTAACGACTCTACTAAAGAACCATAAGACCTATGAGTACTTAAAATACGTTACCGTGTGCAAGTCAAATATCACCTCTTGTTTTGTATCAGTAGCTGGGAGAAGAATAAAATCTCCTGATATTCATGTTATTTAGGTAAATTTTGTCCCTTTCTTCTCTATATGCGTCTATGTGGTCCATGTGCCCCCTAACTGTATGTTGATAGATGTAATAATAGGTCTCATAGACTCTAATTATAATTGGGCCTGCAGAGTTTGTCATTTAAACGTAATTGAGTCTGAGGAACACTTCATTTTTACATGTCCAGTATATTATGAAATACGAGGCAGGTTCCATTGCCTCTTTTGGGAACCTACCTCCCTTTTAAAATTCATCAGACAGCTGTTAAAGTGAGAGATCGATGAGAGATGCAAAGAGAAAGATAAATGGGACCAACTGGTTCAATTGATAAATGATATGCTAGTACACGTACACATGCAGATATATTATGTACAAGTATATGTACATATTGTTAGCATATGACATATTACAAGTCACCACCTTTAGATGACTAGACATGAGACCTATGTTCATGACATGGCTCTCCTATAAAGCGATGGTCATGCTTTATGGTTTTCTATTCAGCTCTCTCATGAGCGTTGCTACTACGTGTATCTCTTTTTCTCTCTTGCATATTTTCATTACATCTTCATGGTATCAGAGCCATGTTGTAAGAAGAAAATGAGTGCCAAGTTTAGCAGGAGGATCAGGACAAGGTGTTGGGCCTGATCAGAGAGAGAATTCATATCAATTTCTGCTTGCAAATGTCTGCATGCATTAGTGGAGACGGGTCTGAATCGTGTTACAAGTTCAGGATGAGTCTCAGGAGTTAAAAATTTGTTCACGTCCACTATTTTGATGAAATTTGTTCACAATGCTTTTGCCACGCCGGAATCTTCTTTCACGCCGCATTCTTCACGCCAGGTTTTTTTTTTCCACGAAATTGAGCCGGATCTGCTCCCCTTTGTTCAAATCTGCATGTTCTTTGTCCAGATTCATCTTGATTGCATCCCTTTTGCTTGGAGTTGCTGATTTGGTGGGATTTCCCCTGGCCTGTTGACGATTTACAAACTCTGTCTTATCTCTATCTAAAGTCCTTCATACATCTAATATGGCGACAGATTCAAATCCATGGAAATATTTTACACATCCAGTGTTAGATATTGACAATTATTTTACCTGGAGAGAGATTTTTGAAACCAACTTGAATCTCAGAGGTCTAAATGCTGTTTTCCAATCTATTTGGAATCCTACCACACCTGATGAACTCAACAAAGATTTCCTAGCTCTGAATCATCTCAAAGCCTGTATATGCACAGATTTTTAGACAGATCTACGAGGTTATCAAAGCTTCTCATCTGCTCTTGACTTCCTCCATCAGAATTATATTCAAGCAGCTAAAGGTCAACAGCTTGGAATTCAGAGCCAGATGGATAATCTAAGGTTGGAAGGATGCTCTAGCATGCAGATTATCTGCAGCAGTTCAAAGCCTTGAGGGAAAATATCTTGCAGCAGGTGGTCTTCTTACCGACCTCTCTCTTATACAGTATGCTCTCAAAAATTTGCCTCGTGAGTATCAGAGTGTTACAGACTATTACAAGCTACAGGATAAGATCACTATTTCTTTGAATCAGCTGTAACACAAACTCATAGATGCTGAACAAGGACACAAGAGTTATGATCAGATGGAGGCCACTTTTTATTCTAACAACAAGAAACTAGACTCTCCACACGTTCCGTATTGCCTTTAGTGGCCACGTTAAAAGAGATTGCAAGAAACTTCTCAGGGATGCTGCTGAATTTTTGAAGCATAAGGAGGCAAAACAAAAAGCTATGGATTCGAGTTCTTCACATGAGGTAACTGCTCACGTTTCTCATGTTGATTTGGAGGAGGCAGAATTGCAATTCCTTAATATTGTTGCAGAGAATATCGCTGCAGATAATGTAGAGCAACATGCTTGGCTTGTAGATTCAGGGGCTACCAAGCATTTGGCAGGCCAAGTGCATGATTAAAGAATCTTCATCCATATATCAAGACATTGGTCAAAATGACAGATGGAAATGTCGCTAAGTCTATCTTTCTTCCACAAACTGTCTTACTGAGAACATTGTTTGTCTGTCTAAGTTGATCAGATATGTAGTTATTCTTTAATCATAAATGAGAGGCAGAAATGAAAGAATGGTGGACATGGACTTGGACTTGCTCGTTGACCCTTCAAAAATGCTTAATACTTCCCAATTGAGATATCACTGTTTCTGCTTCAGGAAGAATAGCAAGACATTATAATCTCAGGGCAAATACAGCTTGATAGGACTAGTGGTTAAGCTGTCATTTGTCTACCTTTGCCTAGAAAGGATGTTGGAAAATAGAATTAAACCTTTTAATGTGGTAATCACGCTTGCAATAGATCCTAACGCTTCTTATTAAAATCACAGTTTTATTCATTTCTCTTGCATTATTAACTGTATCTATCCTAGATGGCACTCTGCACCATGGCTGCCTATTTCGATGCATTAATACAAGAAGAGAGATGTACCAGATGGGTAAGATACTTCGTAATGTCACTCAGGATAGGCTGGACAACTACATCAGGACTGTTCAAATAGCACTTGATCCTGAAGTATCTTATCTTTCCTGGCTTCATTTCAGGAGTACCCTGCATAAACTTGTATTTCAGATTTCTCTTCTTAAGATGGGTTTATTAGATCATAAACATTAGGGCAAATTTTAAAAATGCCCCTCAGAATTGTGAAAATACCCCTGTTTTAGGGGTATTTTTGGTAAAATGACCATAACTTTTTTCTGATGATCCAAATAGGAAAGTGTCCTTCAGATAAACTATAGATGAAGATGTATCTTCCCCCCAAAGCTAAAATCACCTGAATCGGAGTCTAAAATCACAAGTTATGTGAAATCTTAGAAACAAACAAATCGTAGTCACAACTTACGATTCCGAACTCCGATTCAGATGATTTTATCTTTGACGGAAAGATATCGTTCTCATCTATAATTCATCTGAAGAATGTCTTCCTATTTGGATCATGAGAAAAACATTATGATCATTTTACAAATAATACCCCTAAAACTACAAAAAATTAGGGGCATTTTTTAAATTTGCCCTAAACATTAAAGTTAGAGGCTCTATTGTGTGAAATAATCCCATGTCTATGCAAACCTAACACACGATGTAGCCTAAATAACCCAAATTTCTAGTACTACCCCACAAATTCAAAGAATATGGGATTTCCTTCTTCAGAATATGAATATTTGGACCATTTAATTGCTAGTCTATATGACGGCGATAAAGCTTAAATCTATATCTGAAATATCATTAAGCATGCATAAATGAATTTCCAAGTTGCAAACCACTTCTAAGGTCTAAAAATGCACCTTTTTGCGGAACAACATTTCAAGAGAGTGCAACCCACTAAGCACCATCTGATTTAGCGATGTGAATATCTTCTTCTCAAAGTATCTGTAATATCCGGCTAAAACAGGAGAGGCACCAGTATTTGTCGCCACCACTACTTCTTCTATTTTCTTTAGTAGTGGTGATATGCTTTGGTACCTGCCTGAAACACAGTTAGATAGTACATGCCATACTGCTGTAGGCAAATTAGCGCCCGAGAACTTTATGCATGGTATTAGATCTTAGACAATCATACAAATAATAAAGAAAGATAATCATGAGTGTAATGCAAATGCAAGTTTAAGCAAGTGTAAGTTTCATCGCTTGAGAATATCTTTTCACGGACATCTAATACCCTATTTGCATAGCTTGTGTTATACATGATTTAGAAAAAACTAAACAAGAAATCAAAACAGCTGGAGATGGTCCTTACTGCTTTACAGCAGCTTCTTCTGCCGCCTTGCGTGCATTTTCCAAGTATTCATAAAATTCCTAGAATTAGTAATATAGAAAAATAGTATGAGTCACATTTCAACATGCCAATTCAAAGACAAAACTAACCTGGAATTCCATACTTTCGACATCTCCATTTACTGGTGGAAGCTGCAGTAACCTTGTTTTAGATATATCTTCTATGGCCTTGTCAATCGTGGCTGAATTGTTTTGAACCTGATAACTCATAAAGTCATGTCACTGTTCATTTGCAGCAGAAAACAATAATTGGTATAATTCTATTTATCAAGACATTACTTATGGCTATTCCTGTTTACTGTACTAAAATTCAGCAAAAAATTAAAGTGTCAAAATAGTTAGCCCCTTACCTGAGTTATTAGTGATTTGAAATCACTGATAGCCTTTCCACAGGTGCTCACAAATTCTGGTATGCCTAAGGAATTCCAATTAAGCTGAGAGAACCCCGGATCTAAAGTGTGCCGCAGCTTCTGAAGATGTGACAAGAGGAGCTTTTCTTCTTCTGTTGTCAACATGCTTTTAGCTGCATGGTAGCTCTGTAAAGATATCAACAAATTAAACTGAATTTCCTTTCCTGGTGATAGACACTGCAATAAACATCATTTCTCACCCGTATGGTGTTCTGGAGACTCTCAATGCAGGAATGATATTTTTCTTCTTGCAAAGTAATATTAAGTGCAGCTTCAGGTAACTGGAATCCCATGGCATCCAAATATTTTGCTTCTCTTATTAGTTGAAATAAATCTGGATGGAAATTTATCTCGATCTTGCCATCAGGAGTACTCCGTAAGATGGACTGAAAACATTAAGCAGTTTAGAACCATGTCACTAAAGCTTTGCAAACTCATCAAAGCACAGATTATGACCTGTTTCAAGTAAGAATCCTGTACAGACCCAGCCCATTTTGCATACCATTGCTTCTCAAAAATCAGCATTTGCTTTGCGAAAGATCGATATTGGATTTCCATCTGATAACAGAAATTCCATTACAAACAGAAATATATCAGATGCTCAAACCAAAATACATTTCCAGATAAAGTCATATCAGGATCGTGGAACAACTTCAATAAGGATGCCACTATGCGGGTACACAAATATTTGACAGGAAATAATATTAAATAGAAAGAAAGTGTGTGCTTGGTGTCAGGTAAGGTACCATGCTACTCAGAAAATATATGAGTTTATCAGAGTTGTGAGGAGGAACAGGTTACCTCCATTCCAGCAGAATCTTCCATCATATTATTTCCAACACTTTCAAATTTATGCATTGTCTTACGCAAATGCCCAAATAGGCAGCGTGCCCAGTTGATAGACCCAGCAACTGGTGGCTGCAAAAGAAATATAGGACTTTAAGCATGCTACTTTGCAAGTTCCCAGATTCCAGAATGCGTTCTGAATAGATGTAGAAAACAAGGGAGTCCCTAAATTATTCCTTTTGCCAAATCTAACCTGATTTTTTGAGAGTGGTGGCATTGAACATTGTCGCTCAAATATTTGTCTTGTGTTGTCTATTTCTTTGGTAAACTAGATTGCCAAAGAAAACACACACACACATCAATAACGAAATCAAAACTACATAGGTAGTCAAATTCTAAGAAAGCATGTGGCGGCTTACTTGCGCTGTAATGTCATTGAATTTTTCCATCATCTGCTTGTTTATAGCACCCTCACTTTGGATAGCTTTAAAACCGTGAAGCAACTCAATGGCACCTAACAAATGTCCAACATTACAGAGATGACATGTATAAATTACAGAGGCGGAAATAGTGAAAAGCCTAATTAGGTGAAATGAAACTCTTCATACCTTCAGCACTACGCAGCTTCTTAAAAGAGGTGTCTATAAATGCTTTAGTAAGTTGCTCAACATTTGACTTCTCAATGTTAAAGTTTGAAACTGTTCCAGACCACTGAAGAGCAAGAGCATTATCAAAGGCATCAAATGGAAGTTTCTCAATAGGCTCAACCATCGCTGCTACTTTCTGCAGTCGCAATTCTCAAATAAATTAGATGATGCAGACATAAGTTGACTATTTAGGTTATAAACTACAGCAAAACAATAATCTTTGACGGACCATTAATTCACTGGTAAAAGACTTTACCCACCTGGGTTACCGCATCAACACCTTGGGTATCGCCTGTTACAGCTTTCAATTCTGGCCCCAAAAAATTTCGGAACTCATAATATATCTCCATCATATGGAGCACATCAACACATATGCAAGCCATGTACCCTGTCCGCTCAAAGAGTCTTTTTCTATCAAACTCCCACCTGCAGTTTTTGCCTAAAGGTGAGCATAAATTTTGCATCGCCTAACCAACCAATGCTGCTACTAAGAGATGATTTAGCACAAACAGTAACATTCATTAACTACACCCTCAATGTTCTTATTTTTCCTTTATGATATTCACACAGTGTTTGGAAAGACCTGGGATCACGACCACCAACTTCAATTCGTTCACGGACCTGTAGGTATGCTTCATTCCAAGAGTCTAGAATATGCTTTGCCATATTGAGCTTGAAATAAGCGTCTTTTGATGGTATCTTGAATATTTTCTTTAGATCGATTTCCTTTGACACTCTCTCTGCAATCTGGTTATCTAGAGCTTAATATTCTTATCCAAAAAAACATCTTTTTAATAAAAGAGTTACAATTTAATATATCATATTCCATTGCAACTGGTTTTAAATCG
This sequence comes from Isoetes engelmannii, assembly GCA_011763485.2. Lineage (NCBI taxonomy): Eukaryota > Viridiplantae > Streptophyta > Lycopodiopsida > Isoetales > Isoetaceae > Isoetes > Isoetes engelmannii. The sequence continues at coordinate 13,967 of JAANSK020303376.1, forward strand.
TTATACAACTAGGCGAAATAGGCCCTCAACATAAGCCAGTCTTGAATAGGGAACCTAGGATTATGCACAGATGAGGCTTTTTTTAATCATTTTGAGGTAAAGCATTGAGTAAATCTTAGCAAATTGATATGATACAAGAGCCTCTTCAACTTTCGTACGACTGCTTTATTATCTTTCACCTATGATAATATTTAAGACAAAAGGATTTGAATCATAACCATGAATCTGCTGGTTTAGTTACTCTTCAGGTAAATGAGGAAGAAGAACCAACTTTAGTTCTTAGAATCTAGTAAATCTTAGCTCCTTATTAACCGCAGCATGTGCACCAGAGTTCGCGCACGTTCTGGGGATGATCGCATTAACAGTTCATGCATTCCCAGAAAGGAGACTATTGCAAGGAATGTGTAAAGCAGAACGTACCTTTCTGCAATTCCCAGCTGGCCAAGAAAACCCAAGTGTGAAATTTGGATCCTGACATCCTGTAGTGCATGTAGTGCATGCAATTAGATAGGAAAGAAACACATGGCAGATCCTTTTTGCAAAGGATGCATTGGAGGGGCGAATGGAAGCAGATTCAATAGCCATGTTTCTTATGCGCCCGTTGCTTGTTATAACTGCATGATAAACCCGTTTCTTATGCCACATAGCCAATTCTAACCCTGTCTACAAATGCGACAATGGAATTCCAGATGAGGTAGATTAATCATGTACATTACTTGTCCTGGCATTATAAAGATGTTACTATAAGAATCTGCTCTATCATTACAAATTGTTATCGTACCTCAATATAACTAATAGTTTTTATTGTTGTCCAAAAATGAAGCTTTTTTAGGCATCCTGGTCTGGATAGATCTAACCTTGGCCATTAAGCAGAGTATTGAAATATATAAAATAAGCAGGGCAGAGAGCTGGGGGGATTCAAAACACTGGTAATCCATCCATAATACCTATCATGAAGGTATGGGCTAAGTGGTTGGTGGACATTTGTACCATTAAAACGAATTCTTGGAATATATGAAAATAACAGGGGCAGTACTTCTTGCAAGCCCGCCCATTCTCAATTCCCAGTGTGGGATACGTCATATATGGTTGTCCTTGGAAATAAGAATCTAACTGGTACCAATCAAGCTCGGTGATAGAGCACTTGGTTTGCAAGCAGCAAGCAGGACGCCCTCAATGTGATTCATCTGGTCGTGTAGATCCAGGCAGTCTTCTACTTTCTTGCTTGTATCATATCTGAATTCATCGCAAGAGGTCATGACAATTGTTCTTATGAATTCATAACATTGTCACTCATTTGTGCATTCAATTGTTCATAAATTAAGCTTCTTTTTTTAACTAAACTGTTAAATTTTTGAAGAAATGGGCACAAACCTCGTTGCCTATACGTTCCATCAAAGCTCCCATATGAGCATCATCTGAATAGTACCGTGAAATTATCCAAACCATCCTTAAAGCATTCATCATTGGGCTGATAGTCTCCAATACTCTTGGCATTGGACCACTGAGAATAGTCTGAAACAAGGCATATTTTATGTTTAAAAACTGCAAAATCTGCACACACTAAAGGGAAAACTAACTAATGTCTTCAAAACATCTCCTGCAAGAAGACCTTACTGGAAACAAAGGGCATGCATGTTAATGAACTTAGAATTAAGTAGATGCAGCATTACAAGGAGGGAATACAGTAAGAAACACAAGTTGGCAAACTGCAGCTCGGACGTAACCAGTTGCCTTGGAAGCAAGGATCCTGCATTCAGTTTGTTAAAAGATCCAATAACATTGCAAGCTGCTTAAGCATATCTGATAAATGGCTGGACTGCTGCTACTTGTTGAACAAGAAATGGAAATAAAAGACCGGGATAAACTGCAAGGACCTTAAAATGCCTTTCTAATGTTGTCAAAAACTTCACATTGTCTTTGGCATCGTTGAACAACTTCGTGAGTTCAGAAAACTGCAAAAGAAGGCCAAGAAAAGTGAGATGATGTATCCTCCTACTATGTTAAGCACACAACGATCTAACTTGCTCCTCCATCATACCCAGTGATAACAGAAACGACTGTAACAAATGAGCTGTTTTTACAAGTAGAATTATGCTCAAAAGTAGAAGGCTACTACTTACACGTGTCTTATAATCTTCAAGGAGATCAGAATTTGTACTTGCGCTGTATAAAACAGATATGGCTCTCTTCGCTTTCTGTGAACTTAGCTGTTGGTAAAGCCTGCCAAGTGAATTACTTCGATCCCGCCAAAACTCTATTTCTGAGAGAGGATCTTTCACCTCCAAAGTCTGGAAATATGATGTGGTCAACAAGCAGAAATAATTTAATTTGCAGAAGTTGCAGCTGAAGGAAAATGGTACATTATGACAGCCGAGTACATATGATACAGGAAAATAATGCAAGAATGCTAAAGGATTTACATAAAGATGACCCCACTTCTTTAGTGTCAAGAAATTTAATCTTCCCCTCATAAGCCAAAGATAACTAAGAACAAGACTACAGGATCACGAATACTTCCGGACATAAAGAATTGACTATGCCTTGCATACCATCACAAGCAAGCATCCATACAATGTACATTATACAGACAAGCATCCAGGTTATAAATTCAAGAATGTGACCCAGCTTATTTATGCACACATAATTACGCAGTCAAGTACTGTATATCTGGTCCATATCCCACATGTAGACATGTTTAAGTATAAGAGTAGTTTCATGGCTCTCCTGCAACTACAAAAATTCTACACCCAGTTGGGGTGTTTTGGGGAAGGGCAAGGAAGGGAGAAGAAGGGGAGGGAAAGACGGGGAATACCTTCGCTAAATGATGAGAGACAGTTTCCTCCAACGCCTGCAACCAATCTGCTGCAGCAGATTCTAGCTGCATTTCCAAAAATGTTATTACATATTATAGCAGATAAAGTATATTATTGTTAGACTAACCTGCAAAACTAAATCATAATCTGCTTCAAATGAGGGATCAGATGGCAAATTTGGTATTGTTAGAATCGTATCTCCTGCAAGTAACTGCTGAACATTGGAAACCTAAAGGACGCGAGCAGTTTCAGCAACCATGGGTCCTTTAGAATCATTAATCCACATAAATTTACCTGAGATAGGAACTTCTGCATGTTACTTAAAAGATCGCTTCCGGATGGTTCCACCTCTGTGGCCCAAAAGTTATGTGCCCCTTCTTTGGCAAGCAATGGAATGAACACTTCAGCCATTAACTATGCAATAAAATGGCAATCTGAGCATCCAAGTTTGTCTTTCACGTAAGATACAAAAAAATAAGCAGATAGACCAAATTAATACCTGTTGAAGTGCACCTAGAGATGGACCTGGAAAATAAACTCCAAATACAAGGTTTGATGCTATCTGGTCCCCCTGAATTTGCCCACATCCAAAGGATTTAATAAAATACATAGCCGTTCCCATTACTTCACTTTTCGAAGGCAATTCAAGGGAGACAAGAAGAGACAATGCTCTCTCAGGAGCCCCAACGTCGTCATCTGGGGCAGCCTCTGGTCTCCCAGTATAGAACACCAATAGAACATCAGGCCCATCTAAAAACCTATCCAGGGGAAGCGTCCTGCTTCCATCTTGCAAGAAATTATTAAACAAGATAAACTCGATCTCCATTCCTGCACAAACTTTCTGCCTGAGCCACTTTACTCTGACATCTCCTGTAAATGGAGGTGGAATGGGCAAATCGGCTTCAGAGAAATCCATGCTTCCGTTCCTATCGTTGTTCCAAACTTCTCTAAACTACCATGATCATCAGGTTGGACCAGCCAACAAAAAACAGGCCTGTGGCAACCGAGAATACAAAACTTGGAGTGACGACCCACTGGTAGTAAAGCTTCAAAATTACACTCTCAGAGAAATATATACATCTCTGCATATCGAGCTCAACACAAATGCAAATTCTGCATTGCGATCCTGAGCTAAGCCAACCTAGAATGCATTCTTAGTTTTATTTTGTATTTTTATTCTTGGTAGTTAGGTGTCCGACCAGAATGAACTCTCCGGTGGCCCTGCTACATGGTGTTGGAAACAGTACAGTTAAATTAGGGCATGGTAGTTACACGTTGGCAATGACATGTACAAAGGGTTGCTTTCTTGTTGCCCAATTGTGTGATTATTTGCACGAATGGTGCTTAGGGAGGTTTCTCGTGGATGCGAAACCTCCAGGTTTTCTGGAGGTCCATTGTTTGGGTGAGGATAATGTTACCCTGGTTTCGGTGATCCCGGAGGTGAAAATTCTGGCCTCCAGTATCACCACCATTTCTCGACGGAATCCGTTCGGGGTGCCTCCGTTCTACCGTACTGACACATGTCAGGACGCCTGCACCGATCCCGGCCGTCCGTTATTGCGGCACATCCTGGCCGTCCGCCAACCTCCCATCCTCCGGTATCACCACTAAAAAGTGGCGGGCGATCACCTCATCCGGGATCACCACCCTGGTGATTCCGGAGAACGGGAACAACACACACCGGCTGATAACGGGGAAGTTATCAGCCCCCCCGAGATTCTGCGCTCCGGGATCACCAAATATTTTATTTAAAAAAAAAAAAATTCAAAACTAATCGTGGTGATTCCGGAGAACGGGAGCACCACGCACCGGCTGATAAAGGGAAAGTTATCAGCCCCCAGAGATTCCGCGCTTTGGGATCACCACCATTGTTTTTGAATATTTTTTAAAAATTAAATTTGTGGTGATCCCGGAGGACGGAATCTCCATGGTAAGGGAGCCCGACGAATTCCGCCCTCCGGGATCCCTTCCCCCTGCACTGCCGTACACCATAAACCCGCACCGTTGATTCAACTTAACCAACGTCCGGGATCATCCTTCCTCTGGACTTCTCTGAGCCGTCCACGCGGTAGCATCTTAGCCATCCATTCGAATTTATTTCGGACGGCCTTTAAGAATACTACTTTTGTCGTGATGTGTCCAACCAGAACCCTCCACGTGTCTAGTGGTGATACCGGAGGGCGGTAACACTTTTTGTTTCTGACATAGCAGTTCTGCCAAGAACTTTTAGGGGATAAGATATTTTGGTCGATGCCAAATGAATAGTAGGGGCCAATGTCATTTTTTATTGAAGATTGAGTGACATGACAGCCCGATATGATGTGCATTAATGAGTGTGGTCTAAAAGATTTAATTGATTCTGAAAATATTCCTCGACCATTAGACCATGAGACCATTGGATTATAATCTGCCCATAATAGCATGCATCGAGAAGTTCCCAAGCCTCTACACATTTCACAGCTGAGCAGATGGCTCGCGCTAAGAGAGTAGTCCGACGACGCTTCAGGTTCGGGCGCAGTGATTCCGATTCATCCTCTTCTTCCTCATCTGCTATGTCTCAATCATCTGTTAATTCTTCTGTCATTATGGAGCAGGCCGACCTGCATGTGATGGTGCACCGAAAGGTGCACAATAGCATCACATCTCAAGCTCTGATGCTCTAC
>JAANSK020303487.1:0-19443 GCA_011763485.2 Isoetes engelmannii
CACACATCATTGGACCTGCAAACTCTACAAGTTCTTTTCTCCTTCAATTCCTTATTCTCCCTAAATGTCCTGGCATGCGCATCTGCCGTATCATCTGGATGAGAGGATTCAACATCATCTACGATTTTTTTTTTTAATTTGGCGTCCGGAGGAAAAAAAAAAAAAAAAAAAACGTATATCGAGAGCCGCCATTTTTTTTGAATTTTTTTTCGGGCCGGCTGCGTCCGGCCACTTAAATTTTTTTTATGGCATATATCGAGAGTGATATACGCCGTATATCGAGAGCAATATACGCCGTATATCGCTCGCGATATACAAAATGGTCGTCAACGTTGCATTTGGGGGAGTAGATAGTAGCACCGCTACCGGGTACCGGACTGCTAGAAATAAATTGAGAAAACAAAAGCGACACGTCGGAAGCACCATTAGTCGAGGACACAGCTTCTGATCGATGGAATGATGGGGAGACTACCCACGAACTGGGCAAATCCAACCTCGTTGTATTGCTATCACATGGCAGCCCACATGGAGGATTCCGAATTCCTCTCATGCCCGCTATAGACATGGTAGATTCAGGCGGAGCCCTGTTTTATAATCATGGATGTCGCTTCTTGCGTTATCGGCAACTGCATTCATCAGCTGGAAGCACCTTGGTCTCTTCATCTTCTGCAAGAGGTCTTACAGAGCGGTTATGGCAAGACTACTTCGCAGATCCCTCTCAATGGTGGGACAACAGAAAAAATAAAGTAAGTGCGATTTCGTGCGCATATTTTAATTTTCCATTGATGGATTTAAACTGATAGGCAATTTAACAGACTGATCCAAAGGCCGCCGATTTTAAGCACAAAACTACTGATGAGCCACTATGGATACATGGCTTGTATAACCCAATTTGGGTACAAGACATGCTTGGGAAGGAAGAAGCTGCAAGAATTAACAATGCATTATTTGCAACAAAGGATTTAAAAAATGGCTACATATGCAATTCTAATCCAAGTTCAGATTTATTTAGAGTAAGATCTAATACTTTTGCAGTAGAAAACTCAATCAATGGTTTGAATACGGCTGGCGAGCAGCATTCTATTGAGGACATAGTTTGCATCTTGCACAAATGCAGGAAAACAAAAAATTTGGATTCTGCCAAGCATGCCCATGCTCAAATTTGTGGCGCTGGACTAGAAGCTCATAAAAATGCTGGGAATCATATTGTGCCTATGCTTGTTGAATGCAGAGGCGTGTTTGTAGCTCAGCAGGCTTTTAATACATTGCTTCATCGGAATGAACATTCCTGGACTTCCTTGATATCTGGGTACATAGAATGCGGGCAGTCACAACATGCTCTCAATCTGTATCAGAAAATGCAATATGATGGTGCAGATCCTAGCTCATATACATTTACAACCTTATTGAGGGCATGCGCTAGAGCAAAAGATTTGGAGAGTGGTCGGAAGATTCATCTAGAAATCAAGGAGAAGAGGCTTGAGAAAGACATTTTCATTTGTAACACATTGGTGGACATGTATGCCAAATGTGGCTCTGTATTAGAGGCACGGGAGGTGTTTGACAAGTTGCTAATCCAAGACGTGGTCTCATGGAATGCCCTCATTATAGGATATACTGAAAATGGGCTTGAAATTGAAGCCCTTAATTGTCTCATGCAGATGCAAGCTAGCAATGTTTCCCCAGATGCAGTCACATATGTTTGCAGTTTGAAAGCATGTGGCAATGTTAGGGCGATTGATAAAGGCCGTGAAATACACCATGATATTGCTAGAAGTGGACTCGACAAAGATGTCTCTGTTGGTAATGCTTTGGTTGGTATGTATGCCAGATGTAGTTCACTTCTAGAGGCAAGGGAGGTCTTTGACACATTGCCAGTCCGACAAGTTGCATCTTGGACCACACTAATTGCAGCATATATTGGGAATGGATCTGGTCATGAAGCTTTGAAATGCTTTGAGCAGATGCAGGTGGAGGGCGTGTCACCAGATGCAGTAATGTTTGCTTGTATTCTCAAAGCATGTGGTAGTATAGGTGCTGTAGACAAGGCACAAGAGATCCTAACTCAGATTGCAGAAAAAGGTTATGAGAAAGACCTATCTGTTGGGAATGCATTGGTGGACATGTATGCTAAATGTGGTTTGCCTGCAAAGGCTCGTGACGTTTTTGATAAGATGCCAGTTCGAGATGTTGTATCATGGACTGCAATGATTGCAGGTTATGTTGAAAATGAGCTCGGTGTGGAAGCACTCAGATGTTTTGAGCAGATGCAGCAGGATAATTTGTCTCCGAATGCTGCCACATTCATTTGCGTCTTGAAAGCTTGTGCTAGCATAGAAGATGGAGAAAGGGGCCGCGAAATGCATAGCTTGATTTCTCAATGGGGATTTGAAAAGGATCTTTATGTTGGCAACACATTGGTTGGCATGTATGCCAAATGTGGCCTGCTTACAGAAGCACATAAGGCCTTCAAGAATTTGTCTGTCCGCGATATTGTGTCATGGAATACATTAATTGCAGGATATGCTGAACACGGACAGGGTCATGAAGTGTTAAATTGTTTTCGCCAGATGCAGGCGGAGAACATACCTTCAAATGCTGCCACATTTGTTTCTGTTTTGAAATCATGTGGCAGCATGAAAGACCTAGACAATGGCCGCAAAGTACATAGGGAGCTTATGCAGAATGGGTTTGGCAACGGCAGTTATGTTGGGAATAGTTTGGTAGACATGTATGCCAAATGTGGCTCGATTTTAGAGGCACGCAAGGTTTTTGAGAATTTGCCAGTTCAAGATGTCGTATCTTGGACAACATTGATTTCAGGATATGTAGAACATGGCATCAGTGGGGAAGCATTGAAATGTTTTAACCTGATGCATCAGGCAGGTGTGCCACCAGATTGTGTCACGTATGTTTGTATTTTGAAAGCTTGTGGCAGCATAGGAGCCCTCCAGAAAGGGCGTGAAATACATACAGGTATTACAAAGGAAGGATTTAAGCAGGATACTTTTATTGGCAACACATTGATAGACATGTATGCTAAGTGTGGTTCACTTCTAGAAGCTTGCGACGTCTTTGATACGCTGCCATCTCGAGATGTCGTGTCATGGAATGCATTAATTTCTGGTTTTTCTGAAAATGGACTTGGGATGGAAGCACTCCAATGTTTTGAACAAATGCAGTTAGAGAGGAATATTCCAAATATTATCACATTTGTTTGTGCTTTGAAAGCTTGTCGGAGCCTGGGAGCTATTGAGAAGGGCCGAGGAATAAACAGAGAGATTGTTCAGAGGGGATATGAAAAAGACCTCATTGTTAGTAACACTTTGATGGATATGTATGCAAAGTGTGGCTCAATTACAGATGCACAAGTGATATTTAACAAGTTGCCTCATCGGGATGTGGTATCTTGGACGACATTGATTTCAGGATATACTGAAAATGGGCTGAGTGAAGAAGCACTCAATTGGTTTGAACAGATGCAACAGGAAGGTCCAGCTCCACATGCCATGACATTTGTTTGCTGTTTGAAAGCTTGTGGCAACAGAGGAGCTATAGAAAAGGGACGAGAAATACACACTCTAATATTACAAATTGGACTTGAGGGAGATCCTTTCCTTGGCAACAGCTTGATTGACATGTATGCCAAGTGTGCCTCTCCCGCAGAAGCACAGGAAGTTTTTGACAAGCTGCCATCCCGAGATATTGTATCATGGAATACGCTTATTGCAGGGTATGCTGAAAATGGCATTGGGGAAAAAGGTTTGAAATATTTCAAGCAGATGCAACTAAAGGGCATATCCCCAGATGCTTCTACATTTCTTTGCAGCTTAAAATGCTGCAGTATAATGAGAGCTTTAGATGAGGGTCGTGAAATACATAATAAGATTGTGCAGAATGGACTTGAAAGGGATCTCTTTATTGGCACCAGCCTGGTTGATATGTATGCCAAATGCGGATCACTTTCAGAGGCACGGCATGTCTTTGATAAGCTGCCGGTTAGAAATGTTGTGAGTTGGAATGCACTAGGTTTAGCTTATTGCGAAAATGGACTAAGCAACGAAGCACTTGAATGTTTCAGCAAAATGCGACTTGAAGGTGTGACTCCAAACATTGGGTCTTATATTTTTGGGTTGAAAGCTTGTGGCAGCGTTAAGGCCATTGAAAAGGGCCTTGAACTGCACAGGGAGATAGTTGAAGATGGATTTGAAGGAGATCCTTTTATTGGCAGTACCCTGGTTGACATGTATGCAAAATGTGGTTTACTTATGGAAGCCCAGAAAGTATTCGATGAGCTGGAAGTCCGAGATGTTGTGTCTTGGACTGCACTTATTGCAGGATATACAGAAAATGGGTTTGGGGAAGAGGCATTGAAGTATTTTGAGCAGATGGAACAGCAGGGTGTTTGTCTAGACAGTGCAACTTTTATCTGCAGCCTCAAAGCATGCGGAAGCATTGGAGCCATAGAAAAGGGGCGAAAGATTCACATAAAGATCAGGCAAAGAGGACTTGAGCAAGATCTATTCATCAGCAGCATATTGGTTGATATGTATGCCAAATGTGGTTCACCTGAAGAGGCACGTGAAGTATTTAACGAACTTGTTAAACGAGATACTGTGTTGTGGAATGCAATGATTAGAGGATATGGCATGAATCATGAGGGTGTGATGGCTGTCCAATGTTTCGAGGACATGCAAAAAGATGGCATAAAACCAGATGCTACGACCTTCATATGTCTTCTTGCTGCATGTAGTCGAGCTGGCTTAGTGCTCAAGGGTCAGGAGTATTTGAAGGCAATGACAGAAAAATTTGGAATTTTGCCAACAACAGATCACTATAGTTGCATGATTGACCTTCTTGCCCGATCAAGCAAGCTTTATGAAGCAAAGGAATTACTGAAAAGCACAGAATGCCGTCCATCTAAAGACACTTTGATAGCCTTGCTCAGTGCCTGCAAAACTTACGGGGAAGCAGAACTAGGGCAAAGATGTTTTCAGCAGCTGGTCCAACTAGACCCAGAAAATGCACGCTCCTATGTTCTCATATCAAACATATACGCAAATTTAGGTAGAGAGGATGATGCAAATAGAATAGAAGAGCTTAGAAAACAAGCGGGAGTGATGAAGAAGCCTGCAAGAGCTTTGATTGAAGTGAACAATGAGGTTCATGAATTTGTGGTGAACAATGAGCAAAGTGAGGAAATCTCAGCAATGCTTGGCAAACTAAATTCGCGTTTAAAGGAGTATGGATATGTGCCAAACATAGATCTTGTGCTAAAAAACATTTCTGATGAGGAGAAGGAAGTAGCATTATGTGGACATGCGGAGAAGATGGCTATAGCATTTGGCCTTCTACACACGCCACAAGGTCAAACATTACGAATGACTAAGAACCTGAGGATGTGCGTTGACTGCCACAATGCAAGTAAGATTATATCGAGAGCTGAAGGGCGAGAGATTGTTCTTCGAGAGAGTAATTGGATCCATCACTTCAAGGATGGTCTGTGTTCTTGTGGGGATATGTGGTGATCCTTTTAAGAAAGATAATGCGGTGTAAAATAGTGGTCGAAAGAGATTATATGCTGAAGCACAACAGCAAACTGGTGAGCCAGGATGTTAAGGTGGATTTCATAAAATCTGCAATCACATGTTTGATATTTATTGCGGTAATTACAAAAAATAGAAAGGAGAATCCCTTTCAATACCAAAACAATGGAGGAAGGCCTTTGAGAACTTGGACACTGAGGAAATGTTGAATAACCACAGCGCCCGGGGTTCACAAGCTTAGATGACTAATAAAGATAAAAGTCATCATCAACAGGTTTGGCCTCAAAGTAAAAGTAAGTGATCTGCTGTCAAATCAACTTTTTTTGTAAGTTCTGTGATCACTGATATCAACATTTAATCACAGATTCATTACTATCAACATTGAATCACACATTCATTATTGTTATTTGGAACTTGGTTTTCTTGAGCTAGGTTTAATTGATATTTCTATTTGCAGGAAAAAGAAGAGCATTTTTCACACCTCTTATCTATCATACACACATAAGATGATAGCAGAACTTGTGGCCGTCTCACCCAATTTATGTGAAGCTCGTTCGATGAAGAGAGGAAGTGATTTGCTAAGAAAATAGGTTGACACCCACCTCACATAATTTGATAGCAGAGTTAAAATATGTTTAGCGGGCTTGCCTAAGCTGGGGTACAAGGTTTGCTTTCAATTCTAATGTGTCTGCCATGTCATGCAAAAGTTAACGCATATATCATTTTTCAATGGTACAGCGGGGAAATTAGGAAAACCTCCCAAAAACTCCATCGATTACCCTCGCCCGAACCTACAAGTATTCCTGCCACAACGGTTCTCCAAGCTATACAGATCCATATATCGAAGCTGTAGAAGGAAGGAAATATCTAAGGATAAACTGCCTGGCATTCAACGCTTTGTTTACAGTAACATCAGCAGTAACATTTATGACCCAACGAAGTAATGCAGCAAAACAGATGTGTGGTAGTTGGATTTTTGCAGATGCCTAAAACAAGGTGATAAGGACTACCCCCAATAGCCTTAACCAACACCCCAAAAGGGCGGATCCTTCAAGGAAATTGTTATCCAATGGGCCCCAACCTTTCCAGGCCTCATCCCATACCCGACAGACCATATCACAAGGTAAGTGTACCTAGATTGCTTTCGTGCATCTGAGTTTTTCATTAGCTTATGATTGTTGGCTATAATTTACGGAACATTGGGCTTCGGCTTCTTATTTCTGTTAATCATAATAATTTGCAGACCGCTCTCCACCATCCAAGCCATCTAGATATGGTGCGCAGCTTGCAGACTTCAGTCCATGCTTCGGCTCAAGAGCGCCAACACAATTAATGTTGTTTGTTGCAGTCTATACAACAGTTCTATTTATATGTGCACAGTTCTATTTATATGTGCACAGGCAATGGGGAATTTTCATGCAATTCTTGATGATGTTACAATTATCACTGATGTAGAGGTATGTTTATGAAGGCTGTGCTAGAAAAGGAACGTAAATTGCTCTATTATTCCTTGTGCAAGTAATATATTGGATACCGCAAGTGATTATTTGCTTGTAATTTGCTCTTCATATATTAAAGCAATCAATCCTGAAAAAATTCGCTCATTGTTAAAGCATTGCATCCTGGTTCTTGACTTGATTTTTGAGTCAATATGCCGACATTATCTAAGACGTGAACATGTGTAGACAGATTGCTAGCTCGTTGCAGCAGCCACATCTTGATGCATCCTCCGCAGTTCGCCTTATCCATTTATGCAAGACCAAAAACGTAATGCCTATGCAATAAGAAATGGCTTCTTGCTATTTATGTGTTTGATTTGGGCACATAGTGATACACCCTCTCACATATGGGTGTATGGGTGTATCGGTGTATCACTATATGGGTGTATCACTCAATTTTTTTTTCGGGATCATTGGATCCCCAAATATACCCGGCATTATGCCAGATGAAGGGCCTGGGGATTTACACATCAGACCCCCGTATTTCAAAACGCTCCCTATAGGTCATGCAATACATGAAATAGCAAAATAAAACCATTGTCCATTCCGCACATACAAGAGCATCCTGTGTAACAGAATCCTCTGCGATGCCATAGTTGCAGCTTTGCACCTGCGCATGTGGCTGTGATGCCATAGCTGCAATTTCGCACCTGCAGTTACAATTCAACAAACAAAAAACAGAGAGAAGAGGCCACACACGAAATGTCATGCAAATATCGGTCATGATCATATTACAATGCAACAGAACATAGTTCCAAATATGTACATCAGAGATCCACCTGTACCAGAACGTGAGCTACAACAGCTAGCATTGCAAGAAAGGGAACACAGACTCTGGCATCACTTTAGAATCCGGCCACCGACCACAGGACATGACAAACTGATTTACAAGCAAGGGGATTCCATTCTACGCCTGCATAGTGCGAAAATGGTCTCGTCCAAACCGCTCTAAAGTGTTCAGATGTCTTATCAAAACCGCCCTAACCAAGTTCATGTGTCCCCTGAATACACGGCGTTGCTTCAATGACACTTTCAAATCGTCCATATCCAAGCAGTGGAGAGCCTCATCCAACCGCTGCATAGTGGTGCATAATGCAGTCTTGCACTCTCGAATGGACATACTTCGCAAGAAAATCTACATCTACATGCAAATGGAAGCATTCGGACCTGCTAGCATCACCAAGATGAGCCACCCCAATATGTTCTTCCTCGGACTCAGTGTCCACACTCACCACAGGAGTGAAAACCACATTTCCATCTGCGAAAGGCTCAACCTTCTCTCTATCTGTGTCTACACCTACAACAAGAAACCACCAATATATGTACATGAGAAACAAAATGCATATCCGATCTACATAGCAGAAAACATAGGATCATCCGTGAATATGGGAATGAAACTTTGCCAAGGGCTAAAGGGAGGATTCACATTGCCTTGGGAAGGAGGCCCCTCTTCTTCCATTGGGTCCAATTCCCCCATCTCATCATCACTAGCTGCCTCAAATTCACCAACCCCAGCATGGGCATCCCAATAACGTCTTCTTCCTTTTCCAACTCTTTCCACTGGGACAATTCCGGTAGGCAGCCCGAAAATGACATTCCTGACATCACTATACGTGGCATGGGCAGGATTCAAGGTCAATCTCCAAGCAGCTTCAACGCGCTCTTGGGAGATGAAGGCAGTGTTCGTAGGTAGCACCCATGATCCACTGAATACAAATTTCTCAGTTTGCACTCAACTGTCTCTTTCAATGGTACATATGGAAGTGCTTGGCTTTGGCAAACAGGTTACGGTTATCAAGGACCACACAGTTCTTTATGTGCCCAGCCCCATACAGGGCATAAAGGTTCTTCCCCCTTTCGATCTGGTCCGCAGTAACATTCTTGGAGTGGTGCTTGTGATGGACTTTGCCAACATCTTTGAGGCAGTATCCAATCATGCCTTCATAACAATGAAGCCTTGTATCCCGCAAGGCTTTGCAAAGTATGAAGCCTCCAGCAGGCTTATGCGTGTCCCATCCCAAGCACCTCTTCAGCCTCAAGTTCACAGCAACTGGATTCTTCAAGGCAATCCTCACTACACCTTGGATATGGAGGTGGTCAAGATTAGACCCTCTTTCAAGACTAACAACACCAGCTACGCATTCTGACTCCAAAAAGTTGCATACTGCAATGTAAATTCCCTCCCACACATCCGTACCACCAATACTAACTGTGATACTCACATCCAGGCAAGAAGGCCCATTGTTCATGGCAGGAAGACTCCTCGCAGGCTTGGTGATGATCTTCTTCTTCAATGCAAGTCTTTTACCATGAGGGAAGACTTGCTTCCCAGGGCCCTTATCTACAAACACAGGAGGGACATTCATGGACGTGGCAGGACACCTGGGAAATTCAGGAGAAGGACTGACAAATTGAAAAGCAGGAGCATGTGTTGCAACTTCGGTGGGAGCAGGAGCTCCTTGGACAGGTCGCTCATGCACAAGAGAGGTCCCATCTGCAAGCCTCTCTGTTTGCACTTCCACAAAATTGCTCTTCTGGAACCCCGCATCATCTGAAAGGCTAAAACCCTTCCACAAGCCTCTGCATGCTACCACAGCATTACTCTCGGCGGGCCTTCCCTCGACATCAAGAGAACCCTTCCCACTGGCCCTGGCTAACTTTCGAAACAACATCACGTAGTAGAAACCTCAAACCTTACCTGCAGTTCCAAAGGTCACAGACGCCATCGCTCAGTGCAGCTTGAAGGCGCAGTGTGGGGAAGAAGATACAAAGGCCATGGTCGGGCCGCTTTTAGCAGCCAACGCGCGCGCACAGGGCTTCAATTCCAGCACCATCGAACCTCAAAACAAAAAAAAAAACAAACTCCCTTAAATCTCTCTCCACCATTACCAAAACCATATACCCGCCTCAATTGGGGCCATATTATGGGCACATAATAAGTGGTTCAGGTAATCACGACCGGTTTATCTCTTGCGCCAGAAGAATTGCTCAATTACTCTGGTCCTTAGTAATTGTTTGTAAAATCGTAACTACAAGGATAAAGAAGTCGTGATTGATCTGATCCAAAAGGAAATATAAAATTAACATGGTAGTCTAGTTCTGGAGATGGAAGACTTCTACGCCATTTATTTGTACGAGTTGTAAGCCTAGTTCTTGCTGTAGTGTAGCTTGGATGGTACTTGGATTCGGTTCTATGTTCTGCAGATTGCATGCACCAAGCGCTTAAGCTTTTACAGTTCCAAGCTGCAATTGAAGAACCAATATTAATTGTTTCGTTGTGAAAAGACGTTTGGCCAAGAAAGGAAGCAGTAGGAAAGCAAAACCATGAATCTAAATCTGGCCATGAATCAAGAAAATGAACCGATTTTTTACTTGATATCTCTCTTGTTTGGTGTCTCTTTTTGTTTGAATCTTTTTGTTCCATTCATACTATATTGGTTGTTCATTTATATGTTTGTACATCTCATTGTGCCATAAATGGTGATGTCTATTCAATTCAAACAAACACAAATCTAAGAAAGGAAAGAGGGGCGTTGAACAGTTTTTGTTCGAAAAGTGTGAACCACATTGTAGGAAATTGATAGCATTGCCTTTGGACCATGTATACCACGTGTCAAAAACATACAAGTCATTCTTCTAGTGTTTTCTAGACTATACAAGTCATTCTTGTAGTGTTTGCTAGACTGCTCTCATCACATAATATCCTGATTGTCGAAACCCGCACACTCTAGAAAATTTATGCTTATGTATCTCGAGCTTTGATGCAAAGGTTGATTTAACAGGCATTGTATAGGACCATTTACAATAAGTTATTTTTTTGTGAATTTGCTTAGGAAGAAAAAGAGAAAAGCAGAGAAGAGAACTCCTTTGCTAAAGGAAAATTCACTAATGTGTATGGCTCAGTTGGTAGAGCACTAGGCCCTTAACCTAATGGTCGCAGGTTCAAATCTCACTATGTCTACCTTTTCTTTGTTCTTCCTTTCTTTCTTTCTTTCTTTGCGAGCCTAACCTAGTCTGGCTGCATACAACATGCCAGATAACCGAAGATGGCTTTTCTTGAAAAGGTGGATACTATGTGACTAATAATACCGAATCCTGGCAAAATTGGAATATAAACCTCCGGATGACCGAAGAAGTTCTTCACTTTCTTGGGTGGGTAGCCCAGCCCAGTTAGTTAGATCCTCATTTCTTTATTTGCATATCCAATCTATATCAATGACAAAAAACGGAATCGATGCGCGAAGAAAGAGAATGGCTTAATTAAATAATTTAGAACTATTCGGAGTTACAAAATGGCTGCAGGAGATGAACGACGCTAGGGTTTGCGGCTAGGGCTTTGGCCCACGGAGGCAGCCATGTTTCTCTTGCAGAGTTGTGAAGGAGATGAAGCTGTAAGGGCCTGATCTTTGGTCAGATCTGTTGTTGGCCCCCTCATGATTGTTTTCTAGTTAGTGGTGGAATCCTTTTTCTCTGTTCAGAAGTTCTTGAGGCCCATCAGCAAAATCATACCAAGAGGTAACGTCAATTTGTTTTTCAGCTCTACTGTGCAGGTTAGTTAGATGAGGTGATGTCCAAAAAATGGCTGCTGCACTTACTGTAGCTGGGAAAACCCGCACCCATTGCAGGCTGCTCTACTCAAGAGGGCACTCCAAGTGCTCAGGGATCACTTCATTTGCATTCTGTGTGTATTTTGGGTTGTTAGCTATAGCTACTTCTTGGTAAATCGCCCTCCCTATCCTAGCCAAGGAAAGCTCAAATTGATGGAAGAAACAACTTGGCTAAGTGGTAGATTAGAGCATGTTCCAGTAGGCCTGCAGGTGGGACGACTTGTGGTCTCTACAACTGCCGACCCTGGAAAGTAATGGACTTGCAGATGTAAGGCCTAGACTTTTTCATGGAAGGTAGAGACAACTGAATGGAGACCTATGCAAGCCTCAATAAGATAGGTTGAGAGAGGTGGACCGCCCCCTGGGGAAGACTTTCAGATTCTTGCAGTAGTAGAAGAAGGAGCATAGCTTTTCATTATACAGTGGGAGCTGGAAGTGATATGCTATCCTATAGTATACTTATGTTTAGAAATCCGTGGTCGAGTTAACGCCTGGGATGAGGCCTTTCCCTTCCTCTTATTGTTCAACTTGCATCTTTTGTGGTGGTGCTTTAAGGGTTTTTGTTATCAGTTATCTGGTGACATATCTATTTGAACACTGAAGATTGTGTATCCTCTATGGAATTGAACTTGGGTAGTTTATGTGGGCTTCACCTTATTTGATCCATCACGGGATCCCCTTCTCTCGACACCTAATTTGAGGGGATGAATAAGGAACTGCTAATGGCGGAAAGAACTAAGATTGCTCATATAGTATTTTCTGCTCTTGAGAAGATGCTGCGACTTGTGGGATATGTCCGTTGTAGTACCAGGAGCAGCGAAGAAGTTGTAGAGTTGTCTTATTCTAGTACTAAGTTAGTTTGTTATTCACCTACTCTTCATTTTAGGTGTGGTGCTTACACTTCCTATCTAGCCTGATTGAGAGGCTTTCAATAAGGCTCTGTACCAGTATGTTATTATGAAAATAAAAAAACATCTTGCATTCGAAAAAAAAAAAAAAAATCAAATAAGTCATTGAACACAGCGCCGGTAAGACTTGAAACATTACCAGATTTCAATGTAGGTACACTTCATTTATTCGCCATTCCTTTTCCAGGTGTTTATGGAATTATTATGGTGGGTTGGCCTAGTGGGGCGGCCGTTTGGTCGTCTATGGAACCAGAGGTCGGTCTACTACTTCTCGGTGGTGGTTTCTTTCTTGTTGCTTGCTACGTACGAAATGAATGAGGTGTGTCCACGAACAATGCTGTCTCGTTCTCCAGCTGGGACCGCTCGCCAACGTGAAAACAAACATATTCCTAGTTGAGACGACATCATCTCGATTTTCTAATTATAGATTTTCAAGATTTGACTTTTCTAGAATAATATATAAGATAATACTAAATAGGGCAAATTAAAAAAATGCCCCTAATGTTTTTGCAAAATTGGGAAAATGCCCCTGTTTTAGGGGTATTTTTGGTAAAACGACCATAACTTGTTTTTGATGATCTAAATAAGAATGTGCTCTTGAGACGAATTATATACGAGGGTGATTTCTTCCCATCAAAACTAAAATGACCTGAATCGGAGTTTGGAATTACAAGGTATGTTAGATCTTAGATACAAACAAATTGTAATCATAACTTAAGATTCCGGACTCCGATTCAGATTATTTTAGCTTTGATGTAAAGCTCTCATCCACTTCTATAATTTGTCTGAAGGGCACATTCTTATTTGGATTATCAAAAATAGGTTATGGTCGTTTTACCAAAAATACCCCTGAAACAAGGGCATTTTCGGAATTTTGCAAAACATTAGGGGCATTTTTATAATTTGCCTTACTAAATATAATAACTATTGAACTTAATAGAATTTTAAGAGTTTTCCTAATCCTTGCCCTTATTTTCAAGGTTGACTATTTTTTTGCCCTTGAAGGGGAAGGGCATTTTTTTTCATGCCACCCTTATTTATAATGGCCATAATTTTTCCCCTTCTTTTGCAGGGGAGGAGACCTATTTAAGGGTGGGCAGACCATGAAAGTTGATCATTGTTCAAAGTTTCCCGCACATTATCAGAAAGACAACAAACATCACTGTGACGACTGTACGGATATCATGACTGAAGAGGTTTGCTAGAGTTAGTAGGTCTCGGTAGGGATTCTTGGTTCTTTGGATGAGGAGGGAAGGCCTGCAGAAAGCAGCAGTGCTGCAGTTGCGAGGAGCAGCATAAATTTCTTGCCTAGTGTTGATGGCATGGATTTGTTGGCTGCTGCTTGCATGGTTGATTGTCCTTCTGTTGCATGCATGAATTCCTTGCTTCCTGCAAGGCTGGACAATTATCCCCTTTTTCGCGCAATACCCGTGTGGAAGTCCGTTCTGAAGGGTTGCATTTGTCTCCAGAAAGAGCTCAGCATAATCTAAATGTGCTTATTGAGGCCTGCAATGCTACTATGCCAACAAGGAAGCAGGGCAGGCCAAGGAAAGATGTTGGAATTGTAATCCAAGAGCAAAATGATAGGGATGCAGTTAAGAGAAGAAGATAGCTTGAGAAAGATGAGAAAAGAAATTTAAGGCAGGCGGAGAGGGAGAAGAGGCATGTGAGAAGTTGAAGAAAGAGGAGGAGGAAAAGAAAAACATGGAGAAGAAACAGAGAGAGATGAAGAAGAATGTGGATAAGAAGGTCAAAGAAGGTAGCGAAAAGAGTAATGTCTTGGAGGTAAGTGTGACGGTCACAACTTGCGGATTTGATATACTAGAAGATCATCACCTAAGGGTGTGTAAGTTCTTGGACTCGGATTGCTTGGCAGGCATGGTAGCAATCGAGCGTGGTTCTAAGCTAGATCACCCGCACTTGCATTGCGTGTTTCGTGTGCATGTTATCACGCCTGCAGCTGTGAATGTACGCCTAAGACAAGCTTTAGATTGAACGAATCATCGTCCACCTAGTGGAGTGATCATGTGTAAGGCATTGAAAGATACACGCTTACATTGCTTCGGGGGGATGCTAGGATATTGTCTGAAAGACACTAGAAAACTCCATTTCAGAAGTCACATGAAAGATTTCAATTCAGATCATCGAGAACGTACGCACTATACATTGTTGGTGAGATCAAACACTGTGTGGGTTTAGACAATAGGAATCTGTTTGGTCATACTTACCACTTTGTTCTATATCATGGCAGATTGAACTCCCAGCTTATGCTACACAATCACAATTGCACGTATGCTATGAATTGATAAATTCATCCTCTCAAGTGCTTGGGTTCTTTTCTTAGAATTCTGCTTGTATTAGCTAATACAAAGTAGAAGGCGCATGGAGGTTAACTTTAGATCCAAGTCGCGCTTCCATCAAGGATGTCAGGTGTGTGATTTATGGCTTGTCACCTGGAGAAGAGCCCATAGGGAAGGTAGGGAAAAGACATCATAGATTTTGGAATGATGCATTGGCTTAGAAGGAATTGGACAGACTTGATGCAATGCTAGAAGAATAAGATAGTAACAGCACAGAAGGAGACGATGTAGTAGATATCGTTGATTACCCCAACGACCTTGAATATCATGAGGAAACACATGCTTTCGTTCCTCCATAGATGGCAGCCAACCTTGCGATGAAGATTACGTACCTTTAGACATGCAGGACCATGGATTCTAGGATTGCTATTCTTTGCCCTGTTTGAGAAGACTAACTGAATAAAGTTTGTTTTGCAGGTCCCATGTGCAAAGCGCAGTGCAGGAAGGTGAAGAGAACGCCTCTCCTCCATCGCCCTCATTTCTTTGGATGCAGATTTGGAAGAAGCGGTCGCTGCCAAGGAAGCGACTCGACCACATGGAGGGCCGTTCTTCGATGTTGAATGGATGAAAGCACAAGCTTGGCGAACTGTACATAACCTTTATGTCACCTTAACCAACGCCCTCGACAGCCTTGAAGAGGCCTTGACGGCCATGGACCATCCTGAGATTCATATTGCTTTGCGTGATATAAGAGTTTTTAGGGGTGAAGTCAATCATGTGCGAGCTATGATTCTTTCTAAGCTCTGCCAACTGCAGCAACTTGCTTTCAGTCATCCCAATACCATGGGGGCCTGATGAGAGGATGCAGTGTACCCTGATGTCTCTGTTTGTGTACAGCAGTAGATGTTGACTTGCTTCTAGGAGATGGGAAGCTTAAGTTTGTTAAGATGTTCAGTATATCTTGAGCACCGTTTGAGGTAGCTTCAATGGGAGGCAAACATTGCTGAAAGTTGCGTTCCTGTAATGTCTCTCATATAAAAGTTATGTGCAAACGTTGTCATGTTTTTGCTCTTTATTACAAAAGTAATGATGTTTCTATTCATTGTTGACACTTGTACTGTCCTTATTTTTTCTAAATTACCAATGATCATTGCTTAAGTGGCCATGATTTTTTTTTGTTTGGAACGCCGATTAGGATGGGGTCACCGGACAAAAAAGCGTCTAGTGGGAACCTTATGAAGCAAAATAAATACTAAGGACGTAAAAGAATCAACGGATACTAAAGGTCAATCAAATATGCTAAACTTCTTTTAAACACAAAAGGGACCTTAGGCTTGGGTACACGTGCAAAAAGTGTGGTGGGGATAATTTAAAAATGGAAATGGATAAAAAGGGAGCTTCCACTCATGATGGCCACGTCATTTGCCACGTATCACATCCGTTAATCCAATGACAGCCTGCCACGCGTCTCAATGTCCTTGTGTATCAGCTACAAGTGCCATTCTTTGGAGCCACGTCCCTTGATCTTTCGACCCATCTTGCTCTTTCCTCTCCTTACTCCGGCGCCGATTTTCAGCTCAGCTTCAAATTTTTCGTGCAAAGCTTCTCCTTTTGGACACAAGGATTCGGGTGATGTTTTTCTTTTTCCGGCTTGACCAGGTTTGAGTCTTTTCCTGAAGCTGCCTTCGCATTTTCGCCTTTAGGGTTTGGGTCTTGACTTTTGGTGTCAGAAGAATACAAATTGGGCCTGTGTGAGCTTCCAAGCTTCTCCAGTTCCGTTTCTTGGGCGTTTTTTTAACTTGGCAAGGAGGAATATGGAGTGGGATTCTTAAGAAAGGAGCTTAATTTTGCTTTGGAAGACGATTCTTGTATATTTTGCACTTACAAGAGGTTGTTGTTACTGCAGCTTCTTGTGGGTTTATTTGGGCTGGATTTTTGTCACTAAGGTTCATGAGAGGTTCAAAGCTCTGCAGTAGGAAGAAGAGTTTTGAGTTTAGCTGCCTACATAAAAGGGGTGATAGCAGATTGGAAGGAGGGGGAAATAGTCAGCAAGAATCAACATTTATCTGATTGAGTGCTAGAAATGTGGCTGTAATTATAAGAGCCAGGGCTTTTACTGTGACCGTGTTGACACAGACGGATGCAATCACTAAGATTTGAATGCTGCCTGCAGGTGTCTAGTATATTGAACCAAGAAGAAAAGATTTCTGTCATGCTTTCATATTCAGCTGGAGGGGAGAAACTACAGAAGATGCTACCTCCAGGGAGGATGAAGGATGCAGGCCTTTTTTGAAGAAGGTTTATTTTGATGCCTATCAGTGGGAGCACGTCAATTTATTGGGTTGTCTAACATCTTTGAGCAAATATGACTCGCGTTGTTGTGCAAAGAGGCGTTTCCAATGCTCCACAGTCAAGATTGAATGCGAACCCCTCTTCGTCTTCACCTCCTGTTCCACCTCCACTACCACCCCCGTACGTTCCTCCAGCAAGCAGTGTCTCAGGACCTCTGCCGACATCTCAAAGTTGCCCTGGTACATCCCATTTTGGAGAAGATGGAAGTGATGAAGATAGGAAGGTTTCAGACAATGTTAGTCAGGTGAATCCCTACCTTATCATACACCCAGAACAAAAAGCTAGAGGAACTGTTATAGAGAATGATTTGAGTGAAACTGCAACAGAACAGATATCGTCCTCTCTTAAACATACTCAAATATCAAAATCAGCTGAAACAAGTAGACAAGGATTAGAAAATGCTGATGGGGGTATTCTTTCTCATGGAGATTATGGGTCTAAAACTTCAGAGAATCTGGATGGGAGAAACGAGACTAGATCCCAAAGCATGGTAGAGAATATGGCCATGCCATCTGGTGACCAGCTACCTTATGACAATCTTGATGTGCCAAGGTCAAGTTCTGGACATGGCAATTCAGATATGCCGAGGGCTTCACATGGACATCCCTCACCACTTCCTTCAAGCTCAAGACGTAGTGGATGGATAGGATCATCAGGATCAAGCATCTGCAGGCCGGTTCATTATAGAGGACTCCAGCGAAATTCCCCCCATGGATCCAGGTCAACATCTCCAAGGGCACGCGCTGAGGATGGGTACAACAGTGCTGATGAATTAAATTCATGGACATCAGGGTCGTCTTGCTATGAAGACAATGTAGGTGACAATGTAGTCTGTTACTATATATAGTAAGAAGTGCTAATTCGTTATGCTAAATGGTTTTAAATATGCAGGAAGAAAGAGAAAGCAAGTTTGAGATTGCTTTGAGGCGACTAAAAGGTCTGGAAGTGAGGCGCATGGCAGAAGATGGCAACTGTTTATTCCGATCTGTGGCCGACCAGGTCTACGGGGATGCAGAGATGTATGAGGAAACCCGTCAGTTGTGCATTGATTACATGGTATAGCATGTTCTGGCTCAGTGGTAAAAGAGAACTTTTTCTAGTTGTATTTACATTATTATGACCATTCTGAAGTTGTTTACTTTGTAAAATTTGTGCCCTGATTAACATTGCACTTTATGCTTCGCTGAGGTCGGAAAAGAATGCTATTAGTATATCTCTTGGTAACTTTGTTTCTCCTGCTTCTATGTCATTCTTACAGGTTGAATAATCCATCCTTGCAGGAAAAGGAGCGTGACCACTTTTCACAATTTGTGACAGAGAGCTTTACAGCATACTGTAAGAGAAAACGAAGAGACAAGGTATATATAACCTGGATATGCATAGTTTGAATTTGACCCTTTCATAGATTATGTGAGAGCGAATCTATTTCTGGTTACATATCATAAGCCATGTCTATTTCTGCCAAATACCTGGAAGATGATAGCAAACAGGAAAACCAGGTGGATTGCTAGGAGGAAGCATATTATCCAGGCTGACTTGCCATGTTTTGTTCATAAAACCTCATAAATGGTTGGCTGTTTCAGCAATATAGGGAAAACTATTGACTTGTTCTGTCAGACACATTCCATTCTAAAGTTTTTGTGGATCCTTGTTGCTACCCTGTACCAGTCATTTGTCTAATAGTTACACTCATATTTTTTGTGTAGTCGGTGTGGGTTTATGGCATTTCTGCGAAGTGTTTCTGCCAAATACATTCTGTTCATGGTGCATCTCTACTTTTCTGTGGCTCCCTTGTTTCTTCCTTTCTTGTTCATATGGTCTAACAATGGCACCCATACCCATTCCATAAAAAATAGTGAGATGGGATTAATTGTTCATGGATGGGTGTTTCTGGTTTATGGGATGTGGTGCTGCATAGGAAAACTTTTGGCCATGGGGTTCTTTTGATCTCTCACCCTTCTCTCTTCATATACATATAGGTTGACATAAGGGAAATTAGAAGAGATTGCTCTGCCTAATGTAGTGTGCTAAACTGAATAATAATGGTAGGTGGGTTGCTTCTTCTGTTGGTAAGGGGTATAATCCTCTTTCCTAGTTCATACTGTGACGCCAAGTATGTACCATTATGTCATACCAAAAGAAATGAAGGCGTGAAAGGATAACTGTACTACAATAATGAACATCAAAATGTTTTCTGGATATTGTTTGTTCTTTATACATGTGCAAGTGAG
>JAANSK020303598.1:0-19439 GCA_011763485.2 Isoetes engelmannii
GGAGGGTGGGTTCAAAGAGAAAAGAAGAGAACAGTATACTGCTGAGAGACGACGAGGAAGCACGGATGAGATGCTGCTGAAGAACCACGCCTAAAATAGCGATCTCCCACCAGAAAAAGCATGCAACGCATGCTCACCCCCTTCTAGAATCTCGATCCGATGGCTCGGATCGATGCCATTATCTACCTTCTTGTGTGGCCTACCTTGTATTTATATTGAACTAGCTTTATTGGTGTACATTTAGGCATTTTGTTTTGCCTTTCCTAACCTTTTGATTTGTTTTGCCAATCCCAAGTTACATTTATTGGCTTTGCTTGTTAGTTGCACTCATTATCTACCTTCTTGTGTGGCCTACCTTGTATTTATATTGAACTAACCTTATTGGTTTACATTTAGGCATTTTGTTTTGCCTTTCCTAACCTTTTGATTTGTTTTACCAATCCCAAGCTTTTGTTCTTTGCTCCAACTGAACTGGGTTGAGCCAGTTCTCTTGTATGGGGTTGAAGTGTGGGGCACGGTCATATCCGCCACCACATGGAATGACCTTGAACAGGTACAAAAGACTTTCTTGGCACGAGCACTTGGGGTAGAGCCCACAATACCGTATCAGATATTGCTGCACGAAACAGGTTTTCTCCCTTTCCAGAGGGCAGCGATGTGCCCCATTTTCTTTACTTTTAGAAGGTGGTTTGCATGGGGGATTGCACGCCTATCTAATATGGCCTTAGCAGTCGCAATGCATCCGCAGCGCCGTAAAGCCTGCTGGAAGGACAAGCAAGCTCAGTGGCTCTCCCAATTGCTCATCCAGGCACACAGGTGCGTGCAGGTCTGCACAAAGAAGGAGCAAGATGAATTGAAAACCTGCTCGGACGCTTCTTTCCTTAGCAAATTGTGGGACACCGAGACTCTGGCACAGGTCAAGATTGCACACTATATGCAACAGGTGAATCCCACACTCACAGGGGGCCCACACTAGTACCTGCGAATGCCTCTGTTCATGAAAAAGAGTAGGCTTATAGCTTCCATTTGCACCGGTGTGCATCACCTCCGTATTGAAACGGGACGATGGGCTCGGGAACCATGCGACATGTCAATACTACTACCAAGGGACCATTGAAGACGAGCATCATATTTTGCAAGTCTGCCCCTCGTATGAACAGATTCAGATGCGATATCCTCAACTGGTAGTATTAACCAGCCGCTGCATCTTCTGTTGAGTACCAACTCAGTGGGATCTCTTGGATCGTATCTTCAGGAGGTCATGAACGAGCGGACTCGACTCTGCCCCTCTGGGTCATGACTGCATCATTACAGTACTGTGTACCGGCATGTTTATTACTGCTAAGGTTTTTCCCTCGAAAACCCTTCAGGGCGGCGGGGTTTTTTTATTTGACTGTAATACGCTTGTTATTTTCTTTTTTTGTTTGGGTCCCATAGGCCAGTTGGTCTCCATGGACGATAAAATACATTCTATTCTATTTTAATTTAAAAATTAAAACCTAACCAATTTTGTCAATTGAAAATCTTTCCAAGCTCGCCACAAACTTGGTGGATAGGGAAGTTCTTAATTGGCAAAAGTGGGGCCATAAAACTCTGCAAATCCACTAGATTTAAATGAACTAAATTTATTACAAGTTGTCGCATTTAACATGCATGCCTTTTTCGGAAAGAGTTCTTTCCCAATTTTTATTTTGTATACAAAATTATGCCCAATCTGCCTATGATGGAAGGTAACTATGAGTGGAGCAATTTTTGAGCATGTGAGGAGCGATATTGATATCATTATGGTAGCTCGGGGATGTGGTTTTGGGCGTTACTCCTGGAGGATTAGCATGGGTGTGTAGGTTTGCAAATTATTGGCAAGGCAAAGGCAAGGCAAAGGAATGGCAAAAAGGAAAACCTTATTAAGAGAATAGAATAGAATATATTTTTCTCGCCCACGAAGACCAATTGGCATATGGGACACAAACAAAAAGATAAGATTAGAATTTTATCGTCCATGTAACCTGGCTGGGTTATGAGATCCATTAAAATAAGAAGGGGCCTAAGCTCAAATCATACCCGGGGAAGCCCCATCACTAGAACAAAACATATACATGCAGCCTCAGTACAGTAACAAACAAAACAAATTCAAAATTGTTGATGTTGAGCTATACATCTATTGCCCATGGATCAACAGGCCACTGATCCCTGATAATAGCTTGTCCCCCTCTGTACACTACGCATTTTCGTTGCAGGCGAGCCTCGCGTACTCAAAAAATCTCGTCTTTCTGTCTCCCGAGCTGTTCTAGAGTGAGATCCTCTTGGACAGAAAAAGTACTTCCCTTCATGTGGTTACCATGTTCCAGAATATGGAGGTGGGAGATAGCATCTCTGAACTGGACTAAGTGATGACGAGGGCGGTCGGGATGTGGTGCTTCTATCCAACTAGCCGAGATGATGCCATTCGCATGTATTCGCATAGCCTGAGTAAACAATGCTCTGCCTCTGCTATAGCCGAACATTCATCCACTTACCGCGACACCAACGATACGCAAACTTAATGCAGATGGCGCCCTCCCCCCCCCCTCCCCCAAACTTTCTGCCTCAAAGGGCCTGGTGTGGGTTGTCTGCTGTCTCATGCACTGCAAGTCCTTTGCCTGTATAAAGATATCCACTCTATCCACATGGGCCAACGCTGTGGTGGTGGTTGATCCCCCCGAGGTCCAAACTCGGATGTCTATACTGAAACATTACTGGTCTCTACACCTTGGCCACCATATTCCATTACCAAAACCTGTAACAATTTTGCATCGAACCTCTGCCAAGGTTTGCCTTTGTTTTTGCCAAGGTTTCCCCTTCTTTGCCTTTCACGAAGATCTTCCTTAGATTGCAGCACCTCCCACAGCCCGGATTTTGCCTAGCTCTAAGTATCCCTACTTCCTTCAGTTCAAAACACACATGGGGTTTTGGGCAGGAGCTCTTCGTTGTGCAAAATCCTTGATATCTGTTCATTGGCCCCAGCCAGTCCACTTACTTTGCCCCAGCCAGCTCGCTTGGTCGATTTTTGGTTAGTTTTCCTACGTGAGTTGGTTTGCTAGGTTGATCTTCCCTTTGAAAGTTACCTTCTCTTCCAATTCTGTGAGCAATCCAATAGCGGATCCGGGCAGGCAACACAAGCCCTAGCAGCCAGATTTGCAGCCCAATTTCGGACGGGACTATATGTCGTCCCAGATGTGGTTTAACCGGACAATGCTTGGTTTGAAGCCCAAAACCAACTGTTTTTGCCCTTTTTTTTATCGATCCGGCTCTGTTTTGCCTCAAATCTCTTCCTCTCTTCACCAATCTGGCATAAAAGGGGTAGAAAAAGCGATTGCAATGCCTTTTGGACCAGATTAAGCCGCCGTGGGAGCAATTAGAACGATCTCCACGAATTTTTTGGCCCCCGCCGCGCAGTTATACGCTTTGTTTTTGTCCGGATTAACCACTCTTTAAACAAGACATTTGTCCTGTATAACCACTAGTTAATCCGGACGTCCGGTATAACCACTCTGTTTTGTCCGGTTAAACCACATGTGGGACGATGTATAGTCTCTTCCCCCAATTTCTGCCCCAAGGACGAATGATTAGTCGCTTCCTCACCTTAGTTCTTGTGGTAAGCATTTCCTTTACCTTCTTTTTTGTATTCGTTGTTGTTGAGCCCCTGTATCTACAGCCAGATCGATTGTTTTGCCTTCTGGAATCTACTGAAAGGCCCCGCTGTATTGGACAGCCAATTTCGCGAGTTCCAAGCCAGCTTTGGTAGATTTGTTTCTCTCTTTAGAATTAATTGTTCTCTTCATAATCTGTTGCTCTCTTGATATTTATTTGTCCCTTTTCCTTCCACCATTTTCACCAGTTCGATTTATCTGCCAAGCCAGCCATCTCTATCTCGCCTTTTGCAATGACTCGAAGGTTCAAGGATTCGACACAGAAGGCATACCAAATGGATCCAGTCACGCACCTCAATTCTATCTTCAATGCAATAGATGCGCCCGTAGCAGAGACATTGGGCGACCCGCCCCTTAGCATCAAAGCACAGAGGGAACGATTCCAGGCAGCGCCAGGCATGCTTGAACTCATGGATAAGCTGGATCTCCATTACCATGAGGTTCTTGATCGGTTACTGCTAGCAGATAAGACTCTGCTTACGGATGTGTGGAATAAGTTCATTATCAGTGGTACGTCAATCCACGTAGAGGGACAGTTCCTGTATCAGATGATCGTCATGTTTCACACCACAATTTTGAGTGGATTTAATTCACAGCCACCACCAGCAGTTGTTGGAAAAATCAGTAATAGAGTGGACGCGGTGCAAATGGATGACCTACAATACTTCACAGGGCCAGTGGCAGAACCGCAATGGCCGATGGCAGAACATCATGTGGCTTTTGATGCACCAATGCAGGAGGCGGACCAGGACCCCTTGCAGGGACCAGCACCAGATGATCCAACGCAAGACAGGAGTCTAAATGTGAGGTTGGTTGGGATACCAAAGGCAGCTACTGGCTTGGACGTGGATGCAACCAAACAATTCTTCACGAACACCATGCAGATCCAAAAATCATATATTGTTACAGCCTAGAGAGTGGGCGCACGGAGACCAGACCGCCTCCGCCATAACTTTGTGCAATTCCGTACATTACAGGATCGATTATATGTTCTCCAGCATGGCAACCATCTGAAGGGCACTCACTTCTTCATACAAGAAGGTCTTTCCTACATACAATTGATCAAGGGACGTGAGGAACTCTGATAAAGTCCAAGAGGCGCGATCGCAGAACAATGGGCAGTGTATAAGGGGGGAGCCGCCATTATTCGAGACCTTTGGCCACCAAACCCCTGGCTTGGCTATAATTAGTTGACCTCCATGTTTGGTTGAAGTTCTTTTCTTCTTTTAATATGTTTGTAAAAATTAAGCTTGCTATATACATTTGGTAGAGGGGCTTGTCTAGAGCTCTCGTTCGGGCTTAGTGCCCTATGCATTCGGGCTTAGTGCCCTGGAGAGCTCGGGCTTAGTGCCCTATGCATTCGGGCTTAGTGCCCTGTGCATGTACCGTCTCATAACCCAATTAGGTTCCCGTAGATGTAAAAAACTCTTCTTCTTCTTCTTCTTCTTCTACAATTTGAATGATTGTTATGATTGTTTCCATTATGCATTTAAGTATTATTGATCCTTGGCAATTCTACATGTCTGAAACCCCCACTTAGTCTACAAGACTAATTCCACATGCTCATGTCAAAAGGCATAGATAATAGACCTGTATGCTTGAGAGCCCCAATGAGTTAGAAGACTGAGGGAGCTTTAACATTTAGCAAAGCTTGTGATTACTTGATAATCTTGACCCTGTGGATCCTTATAGTAGAATGTAAAGCATTGTCATTGTATACAAAATGCATGTACATAGCTAAGAGAGTTGTTCTCATATGCATTCTTGAGTATGGTTGGGAATAAAGATTCAATGCTTTACCTTGCATTTTGTCGTAACAACATAATTAGCCACAATACTTCCGAGCAATCAATATTTAGGAAGCTTAGCTTAAGACCCAAACAAAAAAACGGGCGCCAACCGTTTCATCCATTTCATCCAAAGGGGCTATGGTACCATGTTAGTGCTCTCTCTTTGAAGGAATAGAGAAAGATAACAGTGTTGGTGCTCTCTAACTCTAAAGGAATCTTCATAGAACCTAAAGGGAATCTTTTACACTAGGTGTGTGTTACAGGGTCGATTTCATACAGACCTTCATACTTGTTGTGTATATATAGTGATGCTATGTCAAGAACAGACAAATGATATGGAGTGTGGAATACTCTCTAGACGGCCATTGGAGACCATTGGAGCACAGTCATCAACATGTGGATATGATAATACTCTCTAGCCGATTCAATTGGCAAAAAAGACGGATTATAAGAGTCGGATTTAAGATGCATTCATAGAAGATCACTATACAATCTTCCTCAAAGTTGAAAAGGTAGAGAATTACAAGTGCCTAGTTATCTTCCTCTAAATCGAAATTTGAGTCATGCAAGAGCCCATCTTCACTCAATCGAGTGCGCATGTGCCGGCCAAGAAGACTAAGACCTGCCAAGAAAAAAAAAACAGAGTTTAGGGCAGTTCAATTTCCTATAACAGGCACCATCTCAAGGGTGAGAAGCACTCCTCCAAATTCAAATGAGTATGTATCCCTTCCCAGGGTCTGACATTTGTTAGTGCTAGCTCACTCTATGTGCGATCACAATATTGTGCAACCAAATTGCCATTAGAAAGACCTTCAAAACAAGACCAAGAAAAAATGCCCAACCTTGAACAACACGGTACAAAGCACCCCACCATCTCTCCTCTGGTACATGGCGCAAGCGCAACTCCTCAGAAATTGTATTATCATGTTGGCCTGATAATACTTCCTGTAGTGTTTGTGCAGAATCTCGTGTCTTCTCTAAAATGCCGCCGCTAGAATCACAAAGAACTTCTAAATCCTGCTGTGAAGACATTAAGCTTGTAGCTAATGCCCATTGCGCAGCAGCAGCCCACCTGGCACTAGCAACCCAACTCCTCCTCTCTGTTTCAGCATCTCTTCCAGGCTGTACTTGTTTCCCACCCTTTACAATCCCCTGTACGCATAACTGACAATGTGAGGACACTCCATGCACATAAATCATTAACATGAACAAGGTAACAGGAAAGTCCTTACCATCAGGTATTGAGCATTAGCTGCTCCAGTACTGCGAACCATTCCAGAAAATACACCATTTTCATTTGCTAGTAAATCCTCAGGAGTCCCAATCTCTAGAACCTAAAAGTTAACACAGAATAAAGGATGTAGGTGTCAATAGAACATTAAACATAAAATGGGGAATAAAGAAGTGTGCGGAGTTTAAACTTACCTTTCCAGCGTCTAGCACTAGGATTCTGTCACAGTCTATGATTGTATTCAACCTGTGGGCGATTATCAGCATAGTGCATGATCTAAACTCTTCTCGTATTGTTTTTTGAATCAGCGCATCTGTAGCCACATCCACTGCCGCAGTCGCCTCATCAAGGACCAAAATTTTCGATCTCCGCAATAACGCACGTGCTAGACTTAAAAGTTGACGTTGTCCCACACTGAAGTTCTCTCCACCTTCTGCTACCTGTCAAGGGTATTGTTATAAAGTCAATATGACAATATGTTGCGGTCTATCACAATGCATTTAGATTTCTGATCTAACTTCATCCTTTGGTTTGACATTGTCAACTGCTTTATTTAAGGCGCACATGGAAAAACAACATGGTGTGATGATTAGTAAATTCAACTTAGTTTCAACTCTCGACAATTCCAGTAGGCCAGTCACTGAGGTTCTGGTTCTCTCAAGGTTGATGTGCTCTTATGTTTCCAAATTGAAGCATTTTGTGTATGAAAAGGAAGAAATGGATCAGATCATCATTGTTTCTGATTCCAAAAGGGGAAGTCCAACGAAAACCGTTGCGACATGTGTCATGCACATAGTAGAAAACCTTGTTATGACAATAAACATCAACTGCATTGTTTCTTTAGCCAATCTTCCTGAATCTAATTAGCTCAAGTGGGACTGAACACTCAATTATAGATTACCATGTATTATGGGCAAATTAGGTGAATTATAAAGTTTATAGCTCGTGAAAATGTATCGAACTAAGCTTTAAGATAACATGATAACATATTGTACCTGAGCATGCAGGCCTGCAGCATTCCGTCTTATAACGTCCTTGAGATGAGATCTTTCAAGTGCCTCCCAAAGATCTGGATCATTATGCTCCTCAAATGGGTCCAAGTTGAATCGAACGGTTCCTGCAGATATGAAAAAGTCTAAAACAACGCCTTGCGGCAAGTAGAAAACATGCATTACCAAAAATATTTACAATACCAGAGAAAAGAACCGGTGATTGAGGGATTATTCCAAGCCCTTTGCGTATGTCATGTAGACCAAATTTTGCAATGTCACAGCCATCAATAAGTATTTGGCCTGCTTCAGGCTCCACAAGACGAAATAAAGTATTAAACAGGCTTGATTTCCCTGCACCGGTCCGACCAACAACACCAAGCTTCTCATTTGATTTTACGCTTACTGAAAGACCATGAAGAACCAAGGGGAGTTCAGGCCTATAGCGCATGGACACATTCTTAAACTCGATATTTCCTGAAGAGGGCCACCCGGGGGGAGGCCGGTTGTTCTCTACAATAAGAGGAGCTTCTGAGGGAGTATCTATATAGGTTCCCACTCTTTCTACAGCGTTATAACTGTTTTCGGCTAAACTAGCAAGCCGAAGGACTGCTGTCAACAAAGATGTTATATTGAGTGCATAGCTCAGCAGTAGTCCCATCTGTGAGGCAAATGAACTTCCCGCATGGGAGTTTACAAGGACAGCAAGTGTGGCTGTTAACCATATCATCAGTCCACCAAGGAATTCGAGCCTTATTGCAAGCCATCTGTTTGAGCCCATGTTCACCAAGGTGAAGCGAATATTATTATCCACCGACTTCCCATTGAATTCAGCCAAACGCTCATGTGCTTTATAAGCCCGGATAGTGGCAGTCCCATTCAAGGCCTCTGCAAACTGTGCATACACGGGGGAACGAGAAACTGAGTCCAAACGTTTCACTTCACGGACAGTGGTCTGAAATAATGGTTACAGCTTATAAGTCAATGCGAACCGCCAAAAACCAGAATAACAACTGTACAAGCAAATACTGGATATAAACATAAGCATGCAAAGGCACTGCAACGAAAAGCTTGACTTGAAAACGAGAGAGACCAGGAAAGAAGCATTGCTTGATTCGATAGTGTGGTTACTGCAGTTATATGGTGTCACAATAAGATTCGACTAACAAACAAATATGACAGTTTTAAACTATTACAGACAAGCAGAAAATCTGATTATTCCAGAATTACAAATTATTATAGACAACCAGCATATCTGATAGTTCTACAAGTACATAATTAAAGTTGACCAACAACTCGTGGGCTTCAAAGTAAATATATGTCCTCTAATCTGGACTATGTATTAAATATGTATGATATGAATAAAAAGCTATATGCAAAGGGCTACCAATGTAACATTGAGAGAGGAGATTCAAACTTAGACTCACACTTAAAAAACCAAGCAAAAATAAATACAAGCCAATAAAATAGCAACAATAGAATGAGGCCAAGAAGATCAAGTTATGGAGAGCCCAATACCTGAAAATAGACATAAGCAACGTAAAAAAGTATCAAAAGAGGCAGGATTGCCCAAAGTGACACTGTATTCACAATGCCAATAAGCACAAATGTTGACAGAAGTTGGAAGAACATATTCAAAAACATGTTTGTCCACATCGCAACACTTCGGTCAATATCCCCTGTGTCCTTCGCAAATCGATTGATTATACGACCGATCGGATTCGAATGGAAAAAGAGCATTGGAGCTCTCAATATTGATGTAAGCATACTGATATGAAGGCGTTGTGCAGCCGCCAGGCTTGACAAAACAAGCCAAAAGGAGTTGGATAATGTCACCGTTACCTGCATATTGTTACAACAGTCCGCTAATATAAAATTATGTAAGAAAAATGGAAACTTATCTAGAACTACAAACGAACCTGGGCAAACAAAAATGCTGCATATATTCCATTATAAAAGCCTGGACCATGAGTTTTAGGGACAGAGGTATCTGACCAGTAACTAAGCCAGTTACTACTGCTTAGTCTAAATGTTTCAGTCAGAAAATAACACATAAACAAAATTAACACAACCCATAAGCCTCCCAATGCCTTTGTATATCTGCAATCAGAGAGCGCTTTATCAATTCGTAATTTGAAATAATAGGGAGTTCAGCTGTTGCCATATTACTGACCTTTCTAAGACACCCCAGCTAATGACTCCAGTCTCACGTTCCTCTTGCTTGACAAGCACTGACTTGTTTACTTTCGTTAACTCAGGTTTTTCTTCCACTGGAGAAACTGAGTTAACTGCAGGAAGTACACCATTTGGACCACCGTTTTGAGCTTCAGCGGCCATTGTTTTATCCCCGATCTCCACTGCATCTTCCAAACTTCCAGCATTTTCCATTAGCTCTTTAAAAAGTGGACTCTTTGCGATAAGTTCATCATATGATCCTTGATCATTTATCTCGCCCCGATGAACTAGAACAATTTTATCAACATGAGGCAAAAAATGGAGTTGATTTGTGACCAGGACACGTGTCTTTCCCCGTAACTCTTCTTGAAGACATTTTTCAAACACCTATTGCATCAAGAATCCATTGTGTTATTACAGAAGACGATTTGTGCAGCCAAGACATTAACGGTTGAAGAAGACAAGGTATGTACAAGAACAGTATAGAGCTATAATTTTCGTTGTATACGGTGCAATTATATGTCCACTTGATAGATATATACTTTGACATGTTTGGCATGTTAAGCATTAGATCTTTCTCTTCTAGTGGCCTAGGTTTGAGAAGGTATCATCTCTAAAGCACGAGACTTCAAAACAGGACACTTTAATTATTCAGCCTCCTTTAATGGCATGTTTTTTGAATTGTAATAGGAATGCAAATATGAATGAAAGCCATGGGAGGCTCTTTTGTAAGTAAGACTTCAATGCCGGAATCCATGTAAATGTAGGGGTGCTGGATCATCAGCACAGGTAGCTGGTGCATTGGCGAAAAATGCAATGCCATATGTACATGTTAAAGTTAATTAGAATTTAGCTTTGGATAGGGCTCTTTCGCGACCATAACATCAAAGATGAAATATGTATTACCTGACGAGCCACGTGTGCATCAAGGGCACTGAGAGGATCATCGAACAGGTAGACATCGGCATCAGAATACACTGCACGTGCTATTGATACCCTCTGCTTCTGTCCACCGCTTAAATTAACACCACGTTCTCCAATTTCAGTAAGATCTCCATCCTGCATAAGAAAGATTCCAAATGGCACAAAACGATTGAGGTAAAACTATCAAATGATCTGGGAAACAAAGACATCTTTCTTCCAGAATTGAAGGCATGCATTCTTACTTGCAGTAACTGAAGATCATGCCGCAAAGCGCTAACATCAATTGCTTTATTGTACCGTGTTGAATTAAATGTAGAACCAAAAAGAACGTTGTCACGTACCTATCATCACAAGTAGAGTGAAATTATTCATAGTCACATTTCAGAAGAGCAACAAAACCATATTGCTGAATCGTATATAACTATATTTTAGTGCTTATGATCTACTTCAGGAGCTTAATCACCGAGTATACTTTAACTCACTGTGGCATTAAATATCCACGATATTTGAGGGACATAAGCAACACGGCCTCTTAAAATAACTTCAGTATCAGCTACAGAAGGGATCTCCCCAAGAACAGCAGACAAAATGGATGTCTTTCCTTCACCTGTTCCTCCCACTATTGCAACAAAGCTCCCATTTGGAACATCAAATGTAATGTTTGAAAGTGTTGGCTGTTCAGCCTGCATGGAACGAAAAAGGTTGCAGAGAGCATGCTGAACTGCTTCACATTTTTAACATGAGAACATATAGCTCTCATAACAAAAAGTATGCAAATTATAATCAGCTGAAATGTAATTTTTTTCCCCACAAGCGAAGGCTTGCACAGTGCACATTCTGAAAGCAAAATTACCTTTGGATCCCATGATAAAGTTCCGTTCTTAATTGAAATAGCTGCTGAATCATTTTCAAGTGGTGGATTAGGAAGTATTTCCTGTTCTTCTGCTAGAAGCAGCCCTTCCAAACGTTTCAAGGATACATTTGCATTCACAGCCTGACAGATACCAGTCAGCATAGAGATAGGTAATAAGAAATGGTTTAGTCTAAAGCATTATACGTACCTGGGTTATTAGCGATGGCAAATTAAAAAGAGGAAACCGGAGCACTGCAAAAAGAGAAAGGGAGGTGAATGCCTTAGCTGGGGTAAGATTGCCACCCAACAAGGTATAGACTCCAAATGCAATCACAGTCACCAGAATAGGAATACTATTCAAAAAGAAAGTGTTCATCTGCATAGGAAACAAACTCATTAATGTTAATGCATGCATTTAATATTTAATGCATGTCAAGACCTGTTTTTTGTGAAAATAAAATGGGGCCACCAAGTAAAATACCTGCTAAACTATAACCTTCCCATTTTCATGAAAATATTCCTCATCTATTTTTCCCAACTGGAACGCTACTTACCCATCCCACTGGCCAAAAGAAGCCGGATGTTTATAGGAAACCCACCCTCCCTACGGTAGTGTGACCCTCCTATGGCAGTATGAGGAATCCTATGGCAGTATGAGGAATCCTATGGCGGTATGAGGAACCCTCGACAGCCACATTGCTGTTAGCTTATGAAACATTCACTCTAACTACTCATAACATATAAGTGGGCTAAATGGTCATCAGTAATGACACCCGAACATCTACTGATTCTCATATGACTAACTTGGACAAACACATTTGTCACCAACAATAATTACGGCTACATTTTGGCTTCCGGTTAACCGGCATCTTAATAAGGAATTGTTACATGGGTAGGAATCATACAGCTCCCAATAACTGTGCTTTCCGAAACCAGCTAAGCTCGTCTGTCCGAACATCCTGGACCTTAGAGGTGAAGCTTCTTTCCCATGCATAGCATCTGCATAAATTTTAGCATGAATTAGTTGAATATTTCACTGTCTTCTTTCTCTAGAATATTAAACCTACTTCACTATATCCATGGCAGCAAGAATTTCATTCATGAGACCAATACGCTTGTCTGTACGTTGTAGTCCCTCCTTTGTCAATTTTTGTTGCTTGCGAATAATATAAGTCTACAGACCAAAATTCAGAGCAGAGAATATAAGTCTACGTTGAATTCAAAGGAAAAGCTCCCCAAAATAACCAAATAAAACCAATCAACTTCAGAACCTGCAATGGAAAAAGTAGCAACAAAATGGAAGAACCAACTAGAGATGCAATCCCAAGCTCCCCATATAGCAAGAAGATTGAACCAAAAATGCGAAGTGGTGCCGACCATAATCCATGCAGCTGCTGACATATTTGCTGCAAATCACACCTACAAGATTAGAATGCAAAAACATGTATCCCTTTTAACAACTTGGTGTGTTTATAATATGGAGTTCGAGGATGCATGAATTACAGGATGGGGACTAAAATTCAAAAAGATCACACTTAGATGCTCCTCCTATTGTTTCTTAAATGCTTCTTTATCTCCAAAAGTATAACGAAAACCTGGCGGGCCATTTGGCCGCGAATTATTTATTTTGGAAAAATCCCCTGGCCGGCTTGAGTAGGATGAGTTAGCTACGTAGTAGTAGCTGCAAATTGGCCATGTTGTAGTAGTTTATTGGCAGTTAAAAGGTTGGAATGGCCAATTCATTATGTGATGGTTTGGGATGTACCAACATTTTGGCCATTTTAGTTCCATGGATGCAAGAGATTGGCCAAAGAAATCGCCATTTCAAGTATAAGACATATTTCCCAATATCCTTGTGGTCTTTATCAGAACCTATTACTTACTAGATATAGAAATTTTCTATCATAGAAAATAATAATCTTTGATAAATGAATACATTTCTTGGTAGCAAAAGAATTCGATTGCATTCGTCCTTCCGATCTATCAATTTATAACCTTAGTTGTTAGATTTATGTGGTTATATAAATTGAGGTGTTACAAATAAATTATTGGTGTGTTACTATCTAAATAAGTTGCTTGTCTAAATTTGGCTACTTCAAACGCTAAACATTTGAAGAAGGATCGCCATTTGGGTTAGACCTATGTTGGGAAAAGATAGCAAAAATGGCCATTTCATACTCCACTTAGAAAAAACTTTTAGGATGCGTAAGATTTTCCCTCTATAGAACACATGATTAAAAACTACAAGCATATAAATGAGTGATACTGATCCCTTCTAATGATTCAATTTAAGATTGTGTTTCACACCCGAGGACCAAAGTGTAAGTGCAAGGGAAAAGAAGGGAAAGTTCATACTTGAAGTGCCTCGGCATCTGTTGTCATAAGATTGGTAATTTGCCCAGTTGCATATGCCTTGCGCCCAATATTAGTCAATCGTAGTGACTTACGGAAAACAGAAGCAACCTGTGAATTGTTAACTGTACCATGTCATGCATTTACTGATAATGCAACGCGGTATCCACCCCTAGTGAAGGAAAGCAAAATTAAAGCCAAACCAAAGCAGAATATACAACTAACCAGAATTGAACGTGCTCGGAAACCAACACGCATCACATTTTGAAAATATTGTGCTTCACATAACACACCACCAACCTGATCAGAATAAGGATAGGTCATGCTACTTTGAAGTGGCAACCAAACAGCAATTATACATTCCACTGTATGCATGCATTCGCTTGAAAATATTCACATAAAGAATTTATTATATTTTAACTCTAGATGGCTATACATAGTATCTATCCTCTTTTCTGCTTAATAGTTAAAACATAACGCGATATCAAAGATGAGATCACATTCTACAATGGTGAAACTATAATGCAATAGTTGCGTCCAGAACATACCACACCAACAAAAATACACGCTGCATAAAGATATCCCTTCCATACTGGATCATTATTCTGCATTGACTGTAAAAACACGTGGAATAAACTCAGTTTAAGACCAACTGTGAGCTAAATCAAGAGGTATTGGATTGGTAAGTTATGGGAAAGAAAGCATCTTGTATTTACTTTCAACAAAGTCACTGCTCTATGACGATTTGACATCTCTATGAAAATATCAAGTTTTCACAGCTTGTCAAGTATAAGGACCTTGCAGGTTGTCCATAGGGGACATAGCTATTGACTTTATTTACCAGCTAATATTGTGAACTAGAGTGTATATAATAAGTAGAAGCATCTTGTCACCTAGATAACATAACTATTTAAATCAAATTCATTGTCCGTTTCCCATTTTACTCGCACCCTATTTTCCCTAATGCGCCATGTGGACCAGATTAAGGCCTTTAATCACGCCGCATTTGGACCTCGGGATCTGGAACGGCATGATTAATCTAAGTTACGAAGTAAACCACCCACATCAGATCTCTCCAATTCCATGCAATAGTATTGGTAGTGCTTATTAAAGTAGACACAGTGGAAGCATTTTCCTAATCGTGGTTTCAAAAGAGTGGTCGTCAAGGCTTTAAAGGCGTGTTTGTGCTGAGCTTTAAGTCGTCTGCATTCTCCATAGAAAATTCCTGCGGCCAAGGCGTCACCCTGTTGGCCCATTTGTCCGTATATCCATGAAAGTTTTCATCCTTGTAGTTCAGAGCCTAGATAGCTGGGTTGCTAGGAAGACCATGAACGCAAATTTTATGGTTGGACACTAAAATCTCTAGCACTTTCCCAGAGTAGTCATTGAGCCACAGTTAAACAGATTATGACTAATCATAAATGTGCCGATCCCCTCCAATTAGATTACCATTTGACTTTGCCACGAGTGATTAATTGTTAGCCACTGTCCCCCAAATCAATGCATGCATCTAATATGCCAAATAAAATAAATACTCAAGCACCTACCAGTAGGAGAAGATTTAAGCATATAGGTCCAACAAATTGTGCAGCATCATTGCCAATCTGCATGGTTGGAAAATTTTTAATAAGTCCAAATAAAAAATATCTCATCGACTAACACAATCGAAACAAAAACAATGCTTTATTATCTTTTTTTGCTTCAAAACTCATTGTGGTTCTCACCTTAAAAAACCCACCAAACCAAAATCTGACCAACAAAAAGAGCGTCAGGAAAGACAAAAATATATTCATACCCATAAGAAAGAAAAACATAATGAGAAAGTGATGCAACCAAACCATTCTGTTAAAGACCTTGGACTTAAAACAAGAGACCTAGTGGGACACAAAGAAGGTGCCGTCTTATTATTAGTAAGAGCAAATCCTTCCATCTAATCTTTGCTGGAGATTTGAAAGATGGTTGATTTGAAGTAACAGGGGCAATAAAACAAAAGCACAAGCAATCTTTTTAGTCAATATCAGAGGATTCTTGGAGCAGGTAAGATGGCGATTGGATCGTCTTTGTACAAATTTCCATTGGATTTAGTGCTAGATTATATAAGTGTCTTGGAGGCTATCGCCCTCCTGCAGATCCACAGATTTGTAAGTTCTTGGTCTCGTAGACCCTATGGTCTGTAGATGTTAATGAATCTTTCTTTCTTTCTTCCTTCCTTGCTTTCTTGAAATGTACAAGGTGGTTAAAACTTCGTCTTATATTAATGTATGTGCATTTGCAATACCCCATTAAAGATGCTATATAGTCAAAAATATAATTGTTTTTTCATTCCCACCAGTTAAAACCTAGATAAGACTGACTAGACGATAAATCTCATCCAACAAAATGCTTCCGTATGTGATATGTAGTAAGAACCCGTATTTACAAAGTATTAACAGTACCTAGTCACATCCTGAACAAACAGAAAGTAATAAATACCTTGCTCCAAGAGTACGGTGCAGAGACCTCAAAAGCCAGGGTTTCGCGTTCCTACGCTCTTGTAGCCATGCATTTTGGAAACTGCAATGTCATGTATATTTGAGCAATCAGCAAAACGGTTATAATTCAGGAAATATCATCACTGCTTTATAGTGAAGAGATGTACATATACCTACTATAAAGATATTCTGTCTGATCCCACGTATCAAGTCTCCACACATCTCCAGCCACAAGTGGTCTCTTGTAGCCTGTTGCCATCAATGGACTCATCCAACTGAACAAAATTCCTGTTTCACACACACACGATGCAAGTTGGAAATACAAGCTAAAATGTCCATTGGGAAGTCAAATTTGATTGAAGACCAATCATCCCATTCGGAAGATCATAATAGTAAAACAATGTGCATTGGGGACTATCTTATATGAGGTAACTTTCATTTCACGGAGCTCACGTTATGCCTTTTTATGGATTGATTGCTTCCATGAATTGATTGCTTTTGCATTTCAGTACCTTAATCCCATAATCTGAAACATTGGCCTTCCCACCTTATCCC
This sequence comes from Isoetes engelmannii, assembly GCA_011763485.2. Lineage (NCBI taxonomy): Eukaryota > Viridiplantae > Streptophyta > Lycopodiopsida > Isoetales > Isoetaceae > Isoetes > Isoetes engelmannii. The sequence continues at coordinate 17,030 of JAANSK020303598.1, forward strand.
TTGAGTTTCTTAAATGAAAATGCAGCATTTTAAGTCTTTATGAGAATTGTGATTCTTACTAGAGAATATATTTGCCTGCCTCTCCGGACATACTTGATCTTCCCCAGATAGGGTTTGATAAGCCCCATAATTAGTAGTAGCTTCTGTCTCCAATGGATGATAACTTGCTTCTTGATCAAGAAGTGGGAAATAGAAAAATGTGAGCACACAAAACACAACCTGCAAGGGTAACCATCTTTCAGTTAGCCTGCCTATATACGAATATGAAACATGCTCCTTATATAGAAGAAATGTCTTGGGCTCCATGTCTCTCACGACATTTCATTATTAATGCTGCCAGAAGTGGAAGACCACACTCATCACCATTGGTCCCTCTGCTTAATTGCTATTCTTATATTCCATATAGCCTACATAAACTTTACTTGCACCACTTTAGCAAAAGATAACTTTCTGTTGGACAAAGTTTGCATTCCTTCTGACTTAATTAGGGGAGAAACATGGATGGGACTCCTCGATATGTTTTTCTACTGCATTTTTGTCTTTACTTTGTGTTTCTTTCGTCTCATGGATCCCAAGATCCCTACCAAACGAAATTTCTCCTTTCGTCCCTCCAACCTTCCCTTGATTGACATTTTCTGACCTATTAATTGCCATGACATAAAAAGGCACTTGACTGATAATTTTACGAAGGTGTTCATTTCTAAGACAGTTTTGGACAGTAGGGAGCCCATTAAGGAAAAGCAGTGATACCTGGCAAAGTACATAACCAAGATAGATCCCCAAAACAATCCTGTCAACATATAACATATTTCATGAGTAGTTCCCATTCTTCTATCAAGAGACTGTCAAGCTATAGATTTTACACATGTGTTGAATAACTGCTCTAATAAAAACAGGATAAGATGTCTATGGCTAATACTTACGTCTCATAGAAGTCTTTCAGAGCTAGCACAAACCGGATCTTTATCGCATGTGCGATAATGTAATAAAGCACAGCAAATCGGAAATGCCAAGTATACTCATAAACATATGTTTTCAATTCAGTTAGCAGCAGTATGAATATTGCAAGCCAAGTAATGAATGAGAGTGACAAAGAGGTGACCTGTAACGACAAATTAATGTGGATTAGCTCCGTAATAAGATAGTGTATTTCATAGAGCTAATCACATGCATTTGGTACCTCGTAAGGAGGAAGTCGATGTTGGGAATCCACGTTGTCTACAGAGAGCCCCAGAAAAAACTGCAACCATGGCTCTATTACACAACATCCAGCAAGAGTTAAGAGCAAAACATGAACAGCTTTTCTTTGTAATTTGTATCTAGCTAGTTTGGAGTTATAGAGGAGAGCTCTAATCCTCCAGAGAACTACAGAGAGCAGCAACACTGTTGTTAATCCCAGAAATACAATCTCTGTGATACAGGGTGTCAAAGGTCCAAATCCATTGCCAATTGCTGTGACCCACAAACCTCCAGGCACAGGCTTGCAAAACGAGTTGAGCATGCCAGAGTAAGCCATGGAAATGGAGTGGGAGAAACTGGCGAATGGATCGGTCAGGGGCAGAGCATTATGGGGAGCTAGATTGGATTGTCAATCCAGCTCCGGTGGATGGGAGCCATGGCTGAGTAGAGTGAGCCTGGGACTGAGGGCTGAAACAGCATTAACATTCCTAGGATAGCTTATTGCTAGTTTTAGGCTTTTATTATTCCAATCCCGTTCTCCCACGTTGAGAAAAGATCACCACAATTGAGACATGATTCCTGGCTTGGCAGCGACCCACAAAGGGCGGGAGCTGCCAAGAGAGAATCGTGGATCAATTTTTGTTACCCTTACAATATCATAATTTGGAAAGGCTCCTTGTCTCTTCTCAATTGTCATTTGTTCTTGAGCTGTTGTGACACTTATCTAGAATGATTTGGCAAATTAGCATTCCTAGGGGTAGATCACGTGGGGTGCAATAAAATGCACCACTGGGAAGGAATCCGACTCCGTTATGATATAGTATATAGTGTGGAGCATTTGTTTCACCATCTCTGGAAGGCCTTTTGATCCGATCGATCATGGCCATCCATTCCAACCCTGTAACAGGATAAAACCGTTCGGATTTAGCTGATAAACAATATGCACTACTTTAGATTTAGGTCCATATGGTGATAATTCAAGCTAGAGGTTGATAAACCAAGTTAGGAATTTGATAATCGAGTGCATGATTAAAGGCTATATAATGGATGTTTGGTTGAAAATTGATGGCCAGCTTTAACGAGAAGATTAACCACCCATGTTTGGCTAGTAAACAGGCTTACCCCGTTGAGCTCGCCCATTTACTAGCTGTAATTGTGACGTTCCTCTCCTTGGGGTATCTCGGGCTGTGGGGGCGATCTGATGACATCATATAAATGGGTAGGAGCGACT